>VXBZ01003765.1:0-96388 GCA_013399135.1 Heliornis fulica
TTCTATGATTCTATGAAATCTGGTGGTAAAATTAAATGGTAACATTTTCTGGGTTCTTAAACCCATATATTCTATATTCTATATTCTATAGAATAATCCATTTATTACACTTTATGAAACAAGCAGACACAGAGGAAACACTCCCCAACAACACCCTTCAGCCCTTCTCTAAAATAAAAGATAGCAGTACCTGGTGAGCTTGCAACAGCTGCTCAGCAAACTGACGTACTTCTGATAGTAGAAGAGATATTAAAGAATTTCTTAGTATGTTGTTCTTTCCTAGTACAACCAGCGTGTGTGATACAGCATTCAGTGCCTGAAACTAAAGGGAAATTTCAGTAAATATAATCTTTAAAATATGTCTCTATCCTTTTTACTCCAAATATTTACCTTAAATAGAAATGTGTTTACATATTAAACTTTGAAAGGAAAACAGTCAAATACAAAATTTTAAAGAGTTTGAAACACACATATGAGATCTATCAGGAACCCTCATCCACTTCCTAGAAACTTTCCTTTTTTAAAAGATTAGCACTACAGGAAACCGTCACATGAACAAAATCCTCCAAAAGCATGAATTCCCCAGGAGGCAGCATTTGCTGTCATCATGCCCATTTGCTGTCACAGAAAGTGGATGAGTACCCTCCACATACAGTAAATCTGTTTGTCACAGGTACTCAAATGAACAAACAAATGCATTGAAATTCAAATAGATGAGCAAGCTAAGAGTTTAGCTCCAGAAAACTGGAGATTTTTGTCAAAAAGTTATTGAGAGTTATCAGGAATAAACTTGATTAAATGCTAATTGATAGAAGATACACTACATTTTCAAATTCAAACAGTTCATTTCCATATTGTTGCAGAAGCTGTAACCAAGGTACTTCTCCTGAACCACAGGAGAAGTGATGGAACTTACATGAGAATTATATATTACTTGTGGGAGTTTTGTGCCACAGTCTTTTGTATTAAAAAAAAAAAAACAAACCACAAACTTTTCTTTGTTTCCTGAAATGGAAATGTACAGCTATTATGTGATGAAACATACTGCTCTATCAAGTAATTATGACATTATTTCCTAAAACTACTCAATTATCATTTCTATATATAAATGCAGTGCTTTCAAAGAAGAAATATACATAAGATATTACTATAATTTATGGTTTTATGTAAATATATATCCCAGAAACATTAACATTCAGTTTATCTTTGTAAGTAAGCATTTTTGACTGATAAAAGTATACTCTGACACAAATTTATATGTCTAAGAATAACTACTGTGTCTTAACCACTCAAAGCAGACCACTGAATCCTATTAACAATCTGTTTTATTCCTGTACACACACACACATATATATGAGTAAAAATACTTGCCCACCATTTACAAGTTTGCATAGGATCAGTCCTCATGGAAATAATTTCCAAAGACACAGAGGCAGGAGAGTAATCCAGTAGTAATTAGCATGGATTTATTACAGGGAAACCTCACTTAACCAATGTGATAGCTTTCTACAGTGAGATGATCAGCTGAGTGGATGAGGGGAAAGCATCCTTCACCTTGACTTCATGGTGGTTTTCGACAGTCTCCCATAAAATCAGTACCGAAGAAATTCTGGGCTAGGTAAGGAGACAGGAAGATGGACTGAAAGCTTCTGCTGTAAAAACAATGAATATACAGTTGCTTGTCTGGCTGATCCTATGGTCAAACTGCTCTGCCTGTTGATTAAGTAAGTCGCTATTTACCAGCCTCTTACAGCCCAGGAGTTTGATCTGCTTGGTTATCATCTGGCCAATATGAGACAATCTCCTATTCACAGTAAAATTTTAATAAATTTTTGCGTTAATCATCTCGCTTTAACATGTAATCCCAAAATAACTATAAACCAAGCCTTATGTTCAGAACCAAATATGCAGAGATGCAAAGTAAACTTCTCTTATTAAACAGAATTCATATATGCACACATAGCTTTGAAAATCTGTGAGATTAAAATCATTCATAAATGTATACACCAAAGATGGTATAAAGATGAAATGTAAATGGAAATGACATAAAATAAGTTTCTAAGCAATTAAATTACATGAAAGGATAATGCAATGCTTGCACCTACATATGTTTTGAGGATATATGAATTAAAATCATACTCCCATAGACTGGAAATGTATACCCTTCCAAACATAGCAACGACTCTTCTTCCTAAAAATAATCTAGATGCTTACAGTTTTGAAAGATCTGCCATATTATCTACTAAAACTCTATGACATAAACAAACAACTGGATAGTTCTGCACTGACAGCACCAGTGTTCAAAATGGTATGACTGCTTTAAACCATTACTCAAGGTTTAAACAATACTGAAAATTAGCACATTTCTTGTTAAATTCCAAAATATTTTTAAGTCTTTTTGTACATTAAGGATTGTATTAATACATTCTGTATTTTTAAAGCACAATACTGAGTATATGTGCTAATTTGCCTTTGGAAGCAAAAGAACTAGTCAAACCAGAGTAGTTTTTCAGTGCTGCCTCTCTCAAAGAAACACTAAATACATATATTTACTCACAAACACAATTAGGATTGCTCTTTTATAAGCTCTCTTCTATTTGCCTACAGGATTTTCATACATAGTGAAACAATGGGGTTTTTTGGGTTGGTGGGTTTTTTTGGTAGATATACATGCTAGCAGCTAACATTAAAATACATTATGTCCTTTACAAAACTTCTGTATAGCTTCTAGTTTGGCAACACCATTTTATAGTTGGAACATTTCAGGACTAGACAACAGGGTATCTTCAAATTTAAAGCCTGAGCTTCTACTATGGGAAGTAAATAGGGATATTGTAATGATGGTACTTACGGTACCTGACACACAGGTATCAATACCACTGAAAAGTCCCACCTGCTAACTGACTTATTGTAGTGTATGTATTTAATTTGTATTTTGGTGGATTTCTTAGTACATTTTAAGAAATTAAGGAGATAATAAAGAATTGAGGTTAAAATAATGCTCCCAGACTGCATGCATTAAACGAATACAGATTCATGGCATATACACAATGAACCTGTAAACAGTGAACAAAAGCAAGAATTTGTCTCAAAGCAATGTTCGTGTATTGCTAATTAAATTCTGAAAACATGCAAAGTGATAGTAGTTCAAGCAGTATGCAGCTATTAAAGATAAAAGCATATCTTCAGCTCTCAAATCTATCAAGCTTCAAAAAAGGAACAGAAATCTTTTAACCCCTTGGGCTTGCTTAATGATATAGAGGGAACCTAACCTATGCTCCTCAGGGATTCTCAGGTAAAAGCAGTTAGAAAAATATAATTGTAAAAAATATACAATCAGAAACAAGACAGTAATGGAGCATAGTTCACTGTTCAGGAGAAGTATCAGGTAACCCTAACTCCCCTCACACTGCGGGTTCTGCTCTCTTCCCATGTTCCTCAGGGTGCAGAGCAAGAGAGAGAAGTGCTATGCCAGAAGCTGGGAAGGATGTATGGATTGTTGACCTGGCTGCTGACAAAATTAACATATAATGTCAATATTCTGCCTTCCTCGAGCATACTAATTTGGTCTGTCCTCTATCCAGACACCGATTTTAAATCCTACTATAAGGTATTTTTGACCTTCTGCTTCTTTCCAAGTGATTTTAAGCTGGCTATCAGTTTCAAAATTTCCTAGTAGAGGAAAAGGCTGACAAGCAAAACCAACAGCACACTCACTCCTACCAATCTTGTTTCCACAGGAAACCAGGATAAAGATCTTTAGGGGTTCTTTTTTTTAGAATTCATCAGAATGTGTTAAACTTTTTAATAACAGTTATCCAAAATTTAAGAGTTTAATTCCTCCACAAGTTGTGAGATTCACTACATCCTGCAATTATAAACACCATATCTTAATTTCTGTTTACAGCTTTCATGCCAAGTAAAAGTTTTCTTCCCCAAGTGACTGGTACATTTGGCAATAGAGGATTAAGGCAAATAATTACTACAGGTATCCTCAAACTGTGAGGTATTAAACCAGTATCTTTGCCTTTGAATTCACATCACCCTTGCCCTTTGTCCTTTTAGTACTACCTGATTTCCACTCCTAACTCATCAATGTCAGCTGTAAAGTTTCACTTCTGCACAGACAGCATCAGTACTCCTTATCTTACTGTCATGTTGCTTCCTTTGTTAATCTGATGGTTGCCATTTATCTTTCCTCCTGTTCATGCTGTGATATTTCTCCTATCTTCAAGTCTTGGGATTTTATACACATTACTCTAATTCTTTGCTCTTTAAGCCTTATCTCAAGCCCTTGCTCTGCCCTTACCCCTTTGTTGGGGCCCGAGCAGCTTTGTCTGAGATATACTTGGTGTAGGCAGTCAGGCAGCAGTAACCAAGGTCAGTGAAAGAGGGAAGTTGCTGATGTGGCAACTAAGTTGGGGAAGTTCCAAGAAAGGAGGATACCTGTCTGAATAGGGGTGTAGCTATAGAAGATAAGGTAGCCAATCAGCTTAGCTTGTGATGCATATGTGGTGTGTGTACGGAAATGATTTCCTATATAATGTCACGGAGTTTGCGAATAAATGATGATTCTGCATCATATTGATGTGTCTGGTCATTCTTGGCCTGCATGGAACTAAAAGACCCCGGCACCCCTTCATAATCTTGTACATGATTCTCTCCACTCTTCTAAACCTGCTGCTCTCTGCTAGAACCATCCATTAGTCTCAGTGCTGCAAGCTTCCTTTTTTATTGTATTATTCTTTTGCATAGCTTTAGCTGAAAAACATTGACAGTGTGACATACAATAGAGGCAGGTCTACTTGTAACATGTTTGACTGCATACACTAAACAAGATAAAATGCAAAAGAGATGAAAAAATTCTTAAATTATTTTTTTAAGAAAAAATTAGAAAGGGTAATGAGATAATGAAAATTAAACCAAGATACTTCAGAATCTCTGAAAGAATTATTATACTACAGTACTTGAATGCCATACAGAGGATGAAAAAACAATCTCCAGTGAGCCTACCAACTCTTCTGAAAACCAAAACACTCTGGTGAATGATGCTGGAAAAGCCAGAAATGCCAGCATTTATATCATGTTTTAATCCAGCAGACAGATAAAACAACCACACAGGTATTCACTTGCTCTCACCCCACATTGGGATGGCACAGAGAATCAGGGGGTGGGAAAGGTAAAACTCATGGGTTTAGATAAAGCCAGTTTAATAGGACAGAAAAGAATAATAATGATACGGCAATAGTACAAATATACAAAGCAATATATACAGCAGAATTGCTAACCACCCACAAACCACTGAAGACCATCTAGTTCCCAAGCCATGATCCAGCCCCTGGACAGCTTCCCCCAGTATATGAAGCATGATGTTATATGGTATGGAATAACCCTTTGCCAGTTTGGGTCAGCTGCCCTGGCATGTCCCCTCCCAGCTTCTTGTGCACTTCCAGCCTCCTCCTTGGACAGAAGGCTTGAGAATCTGAAAAGTCCTTTATTTGGTGTAAACGTTGACTAGGAACAACCAAAACATCAGTGTGTTATCAACGTTACTCTCATCCTAAATCTGAAAAAAAAACAGAAAAAACAACTAACCAACCAGAAACAACCCACAAAAATAATCCCCAAACTCTATCGTAGCTGAAACCAGGACAATATCCACCCTCTATTCTATACCTTTTACATCATTCCCAGGTCCCACACTTCCCAATACATTCCAATTAATCACTCCCACTTTTCCTATCTTTTGATACATAGACACAGACAACATTCTTAGTCTCTGGGCCATCCCTCTAAGTTATCTGTTGAGTTCATTTAGTCCACTACTCCAGGCTCCATCTGGAGCTTCTGACTGATGTATCTGGTACGGCCCATGCCCACAGTCTGCAGGGTAAAGGTACAGGTTTCAAGGAAGTTGCTGGGTGGGAGCTGCTATGGTCAGTTCTGCTTCATCACAGTTCATCACAGCACTTCATTTGGTTTCATCAAGGTTCATCCTTCATTAATTTGTGTGATTCTTACTGCAATATCACTGATACTGCATAGAACAAGAGTAGTAGTGATGTCATACAATGGCAGGGTTATTAAGCAATCAACATCATTCAATTTAAACTGCTGCTCTCATCCACAACCAAATCACCCTTGAGATAAACATGGGATCTCCCCATCCTTTCTCACTGTATACCAACTGCATCCAGGCCTCTGAGCAAAAGCAATCCCACAGATGGATTTGCCTTTCCCCAAGACAAGTATAACCCAGACTGCATTCCCCCACATACTTTACATGTGCACCACAGGAACACTATCCCCTTATACAGTAACATGGAAGGTTTGATTGGGCAGACCCAGCTCAACTGGCAGACCCTCTAGTGCTACCTAAGGAGGTAGGCCTTCGCCAAATGTGTATCCCAATGTCTCAAGGTCCCACCACTCACTGCTCTCGGTGTAGTCTTTAGCAGTCCATTGTATTTTTCAGTTTTCATAGATGCTGGTGCATGATAGGGGATGTGATACATAACAATGCCATGCTCTTCGGCCCAGGTGTCTATGAGGGGGTTTTGGAAGTGAGTTCCATTGTCTGACTCAACTCTTTCTGGGGTGCCATGTCAACACAGGACTTGTTTTTCAAGGCATAGGACAGTTTTCCAGGTGGTGGCATGAGGCATGCAATATGTTTCCAGACATGTGGTGGTTACTTCCACCATTGTAAGCACATACCACTTGCCTTGGTGTATTTGTAGGAGTGTGATGTAATCAATCTCCCAGTCCTCCCCATGTTTATATTTCAGCCATCATCCTCCATACCACAGAGGCTTTAACTGCTTGGCTTGCTTGACTGCAGCACACATCTCACATCAATGGATAACCTATGCAGTAGTTACCCTTGATCACAAGCCCATCTATAGGTTGCATCTCTTCCTTGATGGCCTGAGGTGTCATGAACCCATTGAACTATAAATAATTCACCCTCATGTTGGCAGTCCAAATCCACATGAACCACTTCAATCTTATCAGCCTGATCCACCTGCTGGTTGTTTAGATGTTCTTCAGTGGTTCAACTTGTGGGTGGGCATCTACATTACACACTTTTATAACCAGCTTCTCCAGCTGGGCAGCAATATCTTGCCATAACAGAAGCCCAGATGGGTTTGCCTCTGCACTGCCAGTTGCTCTGCCTCCACTGCTGTAACCACCCCCACAGGGTATTGGCAACCATCCATGAGTAAGTACAGAGACAGAGCACAACCCAATTTTTTTAATTCAGCAACATCTAAAGCCAGCTGGATGGCTTTAATTTCCACAAACTTGATTGATCACTTTTTCCTTCAACAGCTTTTGCAACTTATCATGTAGGACTCCATACAGCAGCGTTCCACCTCTGATGTTTACCCACAATGCGACAGAACCCATCAGTGAACAGGGCACATTGCTTCTCGTTATCTGGTAGGTTGTGGGTTTTTATATATGGTGGGACTTCTTCAGCACATGCCACCTCCTTTGGTGACATTCTGTCCCTGCTTGTTGCAGGGGGGTTGGACTAGATGACCTCTGAAGGTCCCTTCCAACTCTAACTATTCTATGATTCTATGATTCTGAAAGCTTTGCCTTCTGGCCAGTTCACTATCACTAGGGGACTGGGGCTTCCTATTTAAGTGTGTTGTGTAATCAGTATGGCCCACTTACTCCAAACAGCATCAGCTGCATGATGAGTAGAGGGGACCCTCCCTCTGAATATCCATCCCAGCCCCAGCAGTCTGGGTACCAGAACAGCTGTGTCTCAGTACCAGGTGGTACCTGCCGAGCAGGTACCATGGTAGTCACTGACAGAAATATGCAACCTACTGGCTTAAGTAGTTCTGCTCTTTGTGAGGAAGGAAGATCTCCAAGGTAGTGTATGACCTGAACTTCTCCCAGTCACCTCTGCTGACGACAAAGCTTGTATGTCAGACAGAGTGTGAAGGTGCATTTTTTTTTTTTCTGTTCATGGTTTGAAAATATCTTTCTTAGGTTTATTTCTTCATGGCTGTCTAAAAGTCACTCTCTGATTCACTGTTCAGCAGGGTCCCCCTGGCTCCATACATGCTTTTATCCAGCCCAATACCAGTTCCCTAGAGAACCATGCAGTAATTAGTGCATCTGCTTCCTCCTGCCCACAGCTAAACTAAGCCAGGTCTGCTGCTGGCACATCAGCAAGGAAGAGGAGAGATGAGAGGCCACAGAAACTGCTGTGAAGCAGAGACGTACTTGCAGTCACCTCTGTATTCCCCGCCTCCCTTACTGCTTCTTCACACCACCAAGCCCTCTGGCAGAAGCAAATTTCCCAGACTATTTCCTAGGTGTTCACGCTCTCCTTCCCTGCTCGAACAAAGGCTGATGCTGTTAAATGGATGTGGACAGACTCAGACCAGACCTGTACACCTGTAGAGTCTAGACTACCCTTATGTAGTATGTCCTCTGATTGACTGACATATGCAAACCTTTCCCATCCTCCTCCTGCCAAGGATAAACAGCATGTAGCACAACTTGCCTTTATTTCTCTAGGTGCTCCCTTATCCAACCACAAAAGACTAAAGCATGAAAGATGATCTTTTACAGTTTTGTTAATATGTATACATATCAAAATTTTGTTAGTATGAGTTGCATAACAATTTCTTTCTGGAACACCAGACAGATAAAAGCTACCAAATCTCTAAACCTGGTTTATTTTAAAAAGAATGCTTTAATGTTATTTCTGTCACAATTTACCTCTGTTAAACTCATGTTGCATTTTATATAATTTATCTCTAAATCTTTAATTATTCTTTTCTTTTAACTTTGTTATAAAGCTTTGTATGTCATTGAGATAAACTGCTACCCAGGTAACTTCTTTTTAACCTTTACTTTCAAATATAAAGCACACTATATTAGAAATTCTACCACCTCTAAATCTGATTCTAAACTTTAGCTTGTTTTTCTTTCAGTTTCATAAAATACTTATCTAGTCTTTCTCATTTTGAGCACCCTAAACTCTCCGTAATTGGCTAAGAGATTACAACAATGACACCTAGTTGAAGGCAGTCTGATAAACAGACCTACTTGTGGATTTATGTATTTAAAAAATAAAAGCACAAACCGACCAACCAAAAAACCCCAAACTAAATCATAACCTGTATGTCCTTAGACGATTTCAGGGCTGCAAATCACTGTCATGTTTAATCTATTGTCTACTTCAAGATGGTAACAGCCATTTCTATGTGCTACAACCAAGTACCTTGCTTATATCACCTCACCCCAATCACCTTTCCAGAAAGGTTAAGACTTTCCTTGAGGGCACACAAACACATAAGTCACCAGTTCACCTGAACACTAAGTAAAAGAAACAGATATATCAAGAAATCCAGCTAAACCCTGAAGACACTTGGGAACCTGCTGGCATCAATTTTCACCAACAAATTTACTTCAAACAATGCTATCTTAGCAGAGGTGAAGAATGTCTGCGTCTTCTTGGGACTCACAAATTAGGCATCTAAATTCCCAATTCATCCAAGAAGCTGGATCCACTAAATACTGCCAGCAGGGAAACTGTATCAATCCCAGTTAAACAAACAGCATTCACAACAGATGTCACTCATACAACTCTAATGTTAATGCTGCCCAGTTTTGTAACACCTACTGTTAATATTCTATTGATTATGAAGAAGCAGCTCTAGGTACAAAGTCTTCCCTGCTTGAGAGATTGAGATTTCTATTACTCTGATTCTTCCTTCTTAAGCAGTCCTGGTCAGACGCCTAAAGGATTGAAGACCTGCCTATCTGCTTGCTGATGCCGAGTTGCCAAGCCATGGTAACAGATGCAGAACAAGTGTGAGTTCACTCAGATCAGAAGAGAGATTCAAATTTTTAATCTGAGGACCACTTAAAAAAAGTCACCAAATTAATTATGCAAACCAGGTATTCTCTATAGCGTTTAGGTTTTTTTCACTAAAGAGTGAGCTGGTCATCCTTAAAGAAATTCTGGGATGTAAATCAATGTCTCATTGAAGTGTCTAAGATTTACAGACAATTCCTGCAAATTAAAATGGATTTCAGATGTTTATTCCTCCAATCTTCCCTCTACCTGCAACGTGTGAGCTACTTTGAATGCCACTTAAAGACACCAAGATCTGGCATGCATACCTTGGAAGAACAGAGGCACCTTGGTCAGCATTGACAGACAGCATTCATGGGAGAGAAACTGAGAGCAGAGGAAAGAAACAACTCTTGATATATATATTTCTACCTTACCCAACAAAACCAAGAACTTATATTCCTGCAGTAAGGGGCCCCATATATTTAATCTGTAAATCAAGAGAACAGCAAAGGCCTAGTCTACCCCTTCTTTCTCCTACTAGTGGAAATAATCTATACCACCCTGGATATTAGTTAATTACTTGGTTAAAAGTAGGCAACGATAGTATTTGTTACTAGGAAAAGAGATGGTTCGGACAAAACAGCATTATAAACTGGTTGGAAGCCATTAATAAAAAATGTTTTAGTTAATGGTAAAAAAAATCCTGGTAAGCTCATCCTGTAACTCTTCAGTAACTGTTGCTTTAGTGCACAATGTATATCAACTGAAGCTGGCTGAGGGGGGAAGGTGGACAGAAGCCTCAGGCAGACAGTTTTCCTTCACTCATTCCCGTCTAGTTACTCACATGATCCACTCCACTGAAGTAAATGAGAGCCAGACAGTTTGGTGATTGATCTAGATTGTAGCGATTCACAAGAAAATGGATTTTGATTATCATTTGGCTTAAATAGCTCTCTACATAGGACAACAGATTGCTGAGAAAATTTAATTCAAGAATCATGAGATTCAAACATTGACTCTTACTAGACTACAAAAGCCTGACAACACATTTTAATATTCATATGAATTAACTACTCTAATACACAAGAAAAATTCTTTGGCTGACAAAAATGCACTATGCCTCAAGAGTCATTATATTCCCCTTGGGACTCAATTAATTTAGGAAAACTGAAGCCCACTAGGTTTTATACTTGGGAACCACTGATGACATTAATCACTACAGTTGAATCTTGTTCATCCCTAAGCAGGCGAGACTCTTGTAAACTGATGAGTTAAGTATTGTCCTGGCAGTTGCTGACAAAAGATACTGCAAACTACACAAAGCTAGGGGAATTTACTGCCACCCCCAACTAGTGGGAGTGACAATACAGTATGTATTAAGTACATATTGTTGCATATATTAAAAGCATTAAAGTATACTCTCTTCCAGGCAATTTCAGTCATTAATGCATCATATAAATTGTGTCCTAGATAAGAAAAGATTCAAAACCATGGTTCTGATTAATGTGTACTTGTTCAATTGCACAGGCACACTTTCATACATGTCTTTACATAATTGCCAATGAGATTTATAAATTTCTCTTTCTGCTTTTAACTGTACTCCATTTCAACTTATTTTCATGAAGAATTGTGAATCCTTTCTCACAAACATCCAGCAAAAGCATTAAACTACTACACTGAATTCTTGTATATGGTTTGCTGCTAAATATATCAACAGTAATATCTGAACATTTGACAAATTCTAGGTAAAGACATTTAGGTGGAACACCAACAGAAAAATGAAAACATGCAGTAGAGTCCCAAACAGAGTAAGTAAAGCTCCTAGAGACTATGTTCATGGCTCAGTATCCAGTCAGATACTGTTGATGCAAAGCAACTTCAAACCACCTACCCTCAAGGTAGGGTAGCCAATTTCCAATGGGGACAAAGGTTAAAAAGAAAAGGAAGGAAATAGCACAACTTTTTTTTTTTCCTTTCTTTGAATGGAACAAGCAATTCATGACTCCTGACAGCTACTCTGAAGTCAGTATTGATGTTTTAAATGTAGCATGAGAAGAAGCAAAGAACCACAGTTCACTGAAACACTTCTCTCTGGGTACAACTAAACTTCTGTCAACAATGCTGATAAACTAGTGTGACATCACTAGGGATCACATCACATAAATCCTATGTAATGCAGTACCCCATGATGGTATTTGGCCATGACAGCTTTGAATATAGCTGAACTGCACTGAAAGAAGAATAGATATATACATTAAAGAAAGATATAAAAGTATTTTTGTTCTGTCTCCAAAGTAACAAATGACACTCTGAATTCCCTAACAGTAATTATTTTAAAGTTTTACACAGCTATATGTATGAGAGATATATGTAAAGGTATGTATGAAGTATCTTAATTTCTGCTACAGGGATTTGACTCCTAGAGCTAATCCCATATACTACAAACCTATAGCCATCCCAAGTTCACCACAGTAGGTTTCCAGGCACTTTTTGATATTCTGCCCATGTAAAAGGAATTATAATGTCCCATCTGAAGTGCACCACTGCAGTGAGCTCTGCAAAACTCTCCCCCGAAACATACAGGAACTGGGAATTTCCAGTGACTCTGAACATTGCAATTTTCTGATAGCAGAGAAACGATCCCTTGTTCCAACGTACCCTGGAGAAGAGACACAAACTTCAACAGCAGAGGCATATCTCAGAGCCAGAGAGTGATGCATCTAGGAGCAGAAGAGATGCACATTTGCTATGTGGAGGTGGATGGAGATAGATGTTGTCAAATACCAAATGGGTAAGTTAAGGAAAAAAAATGCTTCGGCGTTTCCTTTCTGAAGAATAGACAGTTTCTACTCCACTGGAGCTACAATTAGATACTATAGCTCCTGGGGAGGTTTTTAATGGGAAATGTTTTCCCATGTTTTGTCCTAACTGAGAACTGTCCATTTGAAAAGTAGAGCCAGCAGCTCCACAAACTGAATACAGTCTCGCAGTTTTCTTAGAAAGCAGAACTTGCAAAGAACCTGAATGAATAGGACAGTGGTTCTGCTGACAGCAGAGCTACTCAACATGACCAAACAATTTGCACATCAGTAGCCACTGCACAGGCAGCAGTACATCCATACAAACCTCCAAGAGCTTGTGCTGAGGACTCAACACTGCTCCATATGTAGATCAGCAGCAGTTATCACTGATTTTGCAACATGAGAGCAAAACCTCATCTGAATTGCCAACAGGATCCTCACAAGCTTTTCTGTGGCTGCCATACACGGACGTAAGGCCATGCAAGGCCTTGCCAGCAGAAGGTGCAGCCAGATCGTTGAGCAGACGATTTAACAGCAAAGCATTCATGTTTCATTCACCCTTATCAGCGGTGACTTGAGGCTCCTTCTAGATATTTCCAGAAGGCTTCTTCCAAAAGATTGCATATCTGACAGCTGTGTGCAGACTTACGAACTGCTCTCCAAACATGGAGGTTGATGAAAAAATGTTAAAAGGTAAATTCAAGAGTCTGTTTTTTCTTTTTTACTTAAATGTTTTTACATTAAGTAATATTTCCTTATATTTTAACTCTAATATATTTTTTTTTCTTTTTGATACTCATGTCAATTTGGAGTTTCAGGTCAAAAATTCCATCCAAAGTGCACAACTTTAGGCAACTGAATCCAAGTAGGAAAGCCCTGAGTCTTCTGGTTCCTACAGCTTTCAGTGCTTTATAATTAGAAACACCTCAAACAGTAGGTCTCATAGTTACAGCAAGTAATTCTGCTGCTGGTTTGCTTCCTTCACATCTAATGTAGAGATAATAATCTTTTTTCCAATTCTCAAAGGTTTAACTTATTTAATTTACTCTGCAAAATGTTGGAATTGCTTTTGAAGATGAGGCTTTAAGAGTAATCCACAGCCACTTCCCTCTTTGTTCACTTTTAGAGGGTGTTTCTCACCATTCTTTGTCCTTCTTGACAGCTCCTGACAGTTTTATAGGTGAGGATGGCAAAGGGAAAGTTGTGTCAAATACTATAACTGCATTGGGGGCAGTCTGTACAAATGCTTTTTGACAGTTAGTAAGGTTAGATACAACAAAATTCCTTGTGTTATTATACTGGGGAGATTTAAGCATCCTCCTGGAACTGAAATTCATAGAGTTTGCCACTCTTTCCAGATGACAGCCTTGTAATTAATGGTAATTTTATTTTAAATCTGTAGTCTTGATATTTCAATCACCACTTGAGTAAACAGTGGTGATTAAACCTGAAGTATAAAGTGTTCCCAAGAGATACCTGATACACAGCACATGAGGAATTAGTTATACAATTTCCACTATTAATTCTGAATTCTACACATTTATTTCCATATTCAATTCAGTTTAAAGAAAACCAAACTTCTAAAAAGAATTTTTCAGCACATATTTAAAAACACTGAAATTACTGCACAAAAAATTTGCTTTTTTTCCCCTAGAAAACTGGAAACTACCATGATTATCCCCGAATAATTGATTTATACAATTTTTAAACTCTGAATCTGTTTGATTGAAGTAATAGCTGTCAGTAGGAATGACTGTTAAGTCAATATTTTGGTGGAAGCAAAATAGAAAACATCTCATAAAAAGCCATCTGTTTCAGTGAAGTTATTCAGAGTAAAGATGCCGCTTGCAAATTATGTGGACATATTCCACCCTTCCTGAATGATTTACACTTTGAAAGCACTTTGCACACTTTAAACATTTCTGGTCTATCAGGATAATTTTAAGATGTGACACCTCTACTTATGCTTTACCAGGTTCTGTAATCACCAAGCAATCATTCTCTGGATAACTTATCGGTTGTTCTCCTACAACTAACATATTTTTAATTATTTACTAACTTTGCATTCAGGTAGTGGAGGGAAACAGGTGGAAACACCATACATCATCAGCAATTAATTCCTTAATGAATGTATCTTCTCTTTGTTCTGCATCTTGTAGTGCCACACACACACAAATAAAAGGGGTCACACCTGCATGACTATTTCTGGTATCACACAAATTGAAAGGATGTGAGCATATACAAAAAACACTGTCCAAGGACACCTCTAAGAACTAAGCATCATACCATGGCAACCCTGAAATAGAAACACTCTAGTCTGGTAAAAGTTTCAGGACATGAAGATTTCATCCTGAATGCTCCTAACCAAAACACAGGTATATCCACACCTTGCCCACCCCCACCCCCCAGTTTGGTAATAATATTTGTTTGATATTTACATTCTAGGGTGAATAAGACCAATAAGCGGGACTCATTTTAAATTAAGACAAATGGGTACAACTTTCCACAGCTGTAGCACACATCTAGGCTCTCATTTTGCTAAAGGCAACTTTAGAGCTCATCCTAAAGTAGGCACCTAGTACCCTGTCAGCATTTGTTAGCCTTCATTATTACTTCCCTTAGCCTCCATTATAGCCTGGATTATAGGGATACAATCTTCATTTACTACAATGGCAGTGTAGTTACATACACGTGGCCACTAAATTGCAACATCTAAGTCTCAAGTAATTCCACCATCATGTCTGTTCCAAGTCATTCTAAAAGACAGAATGAAAACCAAAAGTCCTAAAAGAGACAATAGAATTCATTACTTATGGAAAAATATTGCAAAGACAGACTAGGGATATTTCAGCTGAATGAAGGAACTAACAAGATGATGCCACAATGCCGAGGGATGAATAAACAAAATGCAATTCAGTCCTATTTGATGTTTGTGCCAGGGACGTGCTATTTCTGAACACTCACTTTCCAATTTATTTTTAAAACACAGATTTGCAAATGTCTAGAGTGATGGAGAACTTCTGAAACTAGGTACACAAAAAAGATACACAAGAAAGAATAATAAATAAAAAAGTACAGTCATTACTTTGTGAATATATACATCTTCATATAGCAAGAGAAACAATGTGGTTTACTCTACAGTCTTCTACAGTTATTTCTTAATCTGCCTTTTGAACAGTTCTAAAAGTCCAATAGTCAGAAATAAACTAGAAAAACTTAGATGAGGGAGCAAGAACTTTTTCAAATTCTTTAGAGAATTTATTGTCCATATTAGAAAAAAGAATAATGACTTCTTCTCTGAGAAGGCCTCTTCAAAATATAAGACAAACTAGTATTTTTAAAAGTCCATAAAACCAGATTATTTCAGTATAATGAAATGATATAGAAAAGATGGAAGATGTTTTAAACTTACCCTATTGATACTGCTGTTTCTTAAAATACTCTGTATTAGATTTTTCTTAAATTCTTCCAGATTCTTGAAACACTTCTTCAAAACATAATTAGCTAATTTAGTATCAGTTATTAAGCGGGTCAAAACAGAAACCGCTTCCGTAAGAAAACTTGAAACTGGAAATTTAGGACTGTTGTAAAAAAACATCAGTCCATCAAGCAACTGAGACACTGAATTGCATATGGTGAAAGAATCATTCTCAAGCTCTGTGAAGTCTGCTTGAAGAATTCCTCCTTCAGACAGTTTTCTTATTTCAAGCAGATATTGTAAAAACTGGACAGGAGCGGTCAGAGATCCCTCCTTGCTAGTACAGCAAAGACTCAACGGGGGAATTCTTTCCAACCAGTGTTCAGAAGTGTTGACATTATACTCAGGTTGGTGGAAATCGGGATCTGTGTCTAAAGAATCGAACGCATAGTCATTAGAGACATCACATCCAGAGTCTTCTAGCTGGCTTGACTGATTCATACTGTTTATGCATTCCTGATCCAGAAGAGTTTCAGCAGAGGCATCTTTTTTTTCTGAAACACAAATGTGAAAGTTTTGTTTGTGTAATGCTTAAATACATGCTTATGGAAAGCATAATATATCCTTCCTCCTTTCCCTTCCACACAAAAACCACATGATAAATAGGTGTGCCTGCTCCCCAAGAACTTCCCATGACTGTAATTTAGCTTTGGAAGGTGGTAACATTTTTAAATTAGAAACTTTCAGATGGTAGTTTTATATTGTGAACAACAGGTTCTATACTCAGAGTAGTATGAGCAGTAATTTTGAATGTGAAATACCTGATGGTTTTAATTTAAATTATATATGTGAAAACTTAACATCACAAACAATTTCAGTGGACATCTATACTCCCACATTAATTCCCAGGGAAGGAAATACATGCAACATTTTTTGGCACCCTTTTTCAGTGCTTCTATTGTCAAGAATTCGGACTGCTTATAAAATACAGCAAAGGTCTGTTACTGTAAGTACATCAAATGAGATCTTCTTTACATGCACTCTTTCTCTGCAGGTCAGGTAAGGAATTCTTACAACGTAGAATGGAACATTGCACTTGAATTTTTTTGTTATTTAACAAAGAAAAACATTTTTTAAAAAATACCATTTTCTTCAAAGACACACAGACTAAATTACAGAAGGCATGCACTGCATTCACACTTAAAATTATTTTTGCACACCATTGTAAAATCTCTTATATTTCACACATTAGAAACATTTAAGTCAGTGCCTCTGGGCATAGACTCAGTACTACGTGACAACAGATTCTGTCTGTGCTACATCCTACCTGTGCCAAAAGATTACATTCTTAACAAGTAAGAGATACTAGAGCAAAGTGCAAGACCAAACACAGGTAAACATCTCAGTGCCACAAGGCAAAGCTAGAACCCCATCTGGCCAACCCCTGACTGTGCCCAGCTTCCTGCAGCACAGCCACAAATTGCTTCTCCTCTCACTCTTGAAAACACACATATCCTGTTCATATTTTCCACCGGGATCCAAAGCAGTACCATACTCCTATGTGTTCATCTTCTTAAATGAACATAAAGATCACTCCTATTACTATTATTTTATCACAGAATGTTAGGAGTTGAAAGATCATCAAGTCCAACACCCCCTGCCTGAGCAGGATCACCTAGATTAAATCACACAGGGATGTGTCCAGATTGGTCTTAAATGTCTCCAGAGAAGGAGACTCCACAACCTCTTTGGGAAGCCTGTTCCAGTGCTCAGCCTGTTCCTATTTTATGCTGTTTTATATTATTCTGTTCCCAGATGCCATGCATACTCAAACTTGGAAAGCAAACAAAGAAGCAAAGCACACTTCCCTTGGTCCCGGAATCAATCTTTCATGCCTTCTCTCCCTAGGGTTTTGAGTAAGACATTCCAGGAGAAAGAAGAAAAAAAAAAGTTGGTTTTGGTGCTGTTTAAGGAAAATAAGCCCTTCCAGGGAATAAGTACTGTAAATTTCATCATGCAGATATTTTGTTCTTGTTCATAATCCCATGGTGCAACATGAAAATTGCTCACAAGAATGTAACACCAGGAGTCAAACAAAGCAAAGCAAGAACTATGAGCAAAAAAAAAATAAATCCCATATATATGCTCACCAATTCTCTCCTTGAAGAAAAAATAAATAAATAGCAGAGGTGAAAGAAAGGAGAAGGAAGAAAAAGGGAAGAAAATTATTCAGAATAATCTATAGAAGCCAAGCTTCAGACTGTCCCCAAATAAAAGAGGTAGCATATTGAAGGAAACACTCCTTGAACAGTAGGACGCAACGTCGGATTTATGCTTAGGTTCCTCCTACTCAGTGAGGTATCAAACTCTGTCCCACAATGAGGTTCCAGAAAACCCTGCTGCATTAAGAACCTAATAGAAGCATATTTCCAGTTCAACGAACAGAGAATCTTTTAAAAATGTTCAACCACTTCTATGTTCTATTCAGTTGGGGTAGAGGTGAAAGTTATCTTTCAGGAAAATAAATGAATAAATATCCCACCAGGAAATACTCATTATTTCCCTCCAAATGCCTAGAAACAGCTTATCATTTATTTCTTGAAAGAGGGTAAGCTAATCACTTTGAACTTACTCACTATTTAAATGACAAAGCAGTCCTGATGTTCACACCATGGGGTTATAAAGTACAAAAAAAAAAAAAGGAAAAAAAACAAAATGGAAGAGCAATAAGCCTGCCTCACACTAGCAATAACCTTTAAGCAGTAATTTCAAGAACATTTGACTATAAATAAACTGGAACAAGAAATACAAAAAATTAGTGCACATGATAAACTAACCACAAAATTTTACAATGCCTTTATATGGGTAATGAAATACCTGGTCATGAGAAATTTTATGGCCTCCTTAAATATGTCACATAAGATTCAGGAAATATTTAAACGCTTAATTCCTATTTAGGACTTGAGCTCCTTGCTACTTTAAGATGCTGAGCTGAAAATCAGAATTGTGTGCTCCCCAAACAAAACAAGATATAGTCATAAGAACAGCCTCGGGGTGCAGAGGCTGAAGAAACAGCATGTATCCACCACCACAGTAACTGTCTGGCCGGAAAACCAGCAGTCGTTCAAGGGACAAGGGAAGGACTTGCATACTGTACACATAGTATGTAAGCAAAGTTTGTAGGCACTTCCTTGAAGCTTAAGAACTCAAACGTACGTATTGCTGTGGGACTGCAGCACACACAGGCTTTTATTAAGGGAGTGAGATGCCCATCAGTCTGATGATTACACAGTGCAGAGTCTTCAGCTAGTCCTGAGGGGGTAAAGCTCAAAGTCCAACCCAAACAAATTCCATCACTTCTAAATAGAAACCTCAGTGCAGACACCAATGCTCAGTTCAGGGGCAAGAAAGTGAGGAGCCAGTTGCTTCATCAGGACATGAAAACACTTTATGTCTCCCAAGTGCCTGTTGCCAGAAGAATAGCTGTAAGGATTCCCAGAGATGTAACGAGACAAGAGAATGACCCAGCTCACAGTCCTACCCAACACAGAGTAAGAGTGCCAGCATCTGGAATATCCACACAGTGGGAGCAGGGGTGGTGGAAGATGCTGTCTCACACACCTGCACTACTGGCTGCCACAGACCAGACGGTGTTTGAGTAAGGAAGATCAGGCGTTATATGCAGTTCAAAATTTCAACACTGAAAAAGGGTCCCCAGCTGATAAAACTGCTGTGGAATCATAAACCACCCTTCAAGTTTTTTGCAAAATTTAATATACCTGCAGTTACACCACCAACAGTGATTGCAGGACAGAAAACAGGCTTGAAGGTGGCAGATACAGGAAACAAAGTGATGAGATGATTTGAATTCTGCAAAGAAACAACCAACCCCCACTTCAAGCATTATGAGTTGTTTATATTCTCTCACTTTGTAAGCTCACACATAGGTTTTCACTTGAAAATCAAAACCAGTGACATTAGACGTGTAAAGATCTCTTGAAACTCAGCTACAATTGATAGGGTCAGTTCAAGTTCTAAGAGGAAAAAAAAAAAAAGACAATTACAAATGAGACAGTCCTAGGAAGCTCTTTGATAAAACTGCAATCTGCTTTCCAAGCAGGTGTTCAGTCAATAACTTCTAAAAGGAAACAAAAACATATGTGAAATTACTCCTCTTTTTTTCTTATTACATTTGCTTCTCCACTTCTGCATTTTTCTGAACAGGTCTCTATTATTCTTCATTTAGTCTTCACTGATTGGTTTGTAGGAAGTGTACAATCATTAAAGATGAATCAAGTTTATTCTCTTCTTTAATAAAAAAAATCCAAAAAATCTTACCACAGATTGTTTTTCTTTACCTTTTTTCATGTATATGCCTGTCTGTATTCTGCTGTTTTCATTATGAACAAAGCAGCTTGGTTGAGGAAAAAAAGAAAACTTCTCATTTATGAACTCCTTGTGTTCTGCACACTATTGTCCTGACCCAGAACCAACCCAACCTTCTGTATATATCAAATAGTCTCATATATTTGAACATTAAAAAAAAAAAAGAAGAAAAAAAACTCAATAAAAAGGTCCCCAGAGTCTCTAAATGAAGACATTTTAGAAGCCTTGTATCCCACACTTTGCTTCTGCAATTCCTTATTTTTTATGACAGCTTGTTCTTTGTGCTGTCTCCAGGCACACCAAGGATAAGAGGGCTGTTAGGAGTTAGTTTCAGTCATTGGAGTTAAACCATGCAAATAAGGTTAAGAATAACAGGAAGGGTTTCTTTAAATATATAGCAAATAAAACTGATATTATAGGCAGTGTGGGTCCACTGATGAATGAGGAAGGTGCCCTAGTGACTGAGGACAGTAAGAAGGCAGAGTTATTGAATGCCATCTTTGCCTCTGTCTATACTGTTGGAGACTGTTTGCAGGAGCCACAGATGTCAGAAGTCCCAGAGGAAACCAGGATAAATGAGGAGTCTGTCTCAGTTGATGAGGACTGGAACAGGAATCAGTTGGGCCGTCTGGACATCCATAAATCCACGGGTCCTGATGGGATGCACCCAAAGGTGCTGAGGGAGCTGGGGGAAGTCATTGCTAGGCCACTGGCCATCATCTTTCAGAAATCCTGGGAAAGGGGAGAGGTGCCTGAGGAGTGTGCAGAGCCACTAAGATGACTAAGGGAGTGGAACATCTTCCTTATGAGGACAGGCTGAGGGAGCTGGGTCCCTTCAGCTTGGAGGAGACTGAGGGGTGACCTCATTAATGTTTATAAACACGTAAAGGGTGAGTGTCAGGAGGATGGATCAGGCTCTTCTCAGTGATGGCCAGTGATAGAACAAGGGGAAATGGTTCCAAACTGGAACATAGAAAGTTCCATGTGAATATGAGGAGGAAATTTTTCACTGTGAGGGTGACAGATCACTGGAACAGGCTGCCCAGAGGGGTTGTGGAGTCTCCTTCTCTGAAGATATTCGAGACCAATCTGGACACATTCCTATGTGACCTAGTCTAGATGATCCTGCTCGGGCAGGGGGGTTAGACTGGATGATGTTTCGAGGTCTCTTCCAGCAACTAATATTCTGTGATTCTGTGACTCTGAAAAGATAGCTCTTCCATTTAAAGCCAAGATATTTCATGCTGACATGCTCTGTTCCATCTATTAATAATTTCATGGGACCAAGTGTTGAAAATTCTCAAATTAACTGTTCAATGCTTGGATTTAAATGCATCTCAGAAGGCTTAGAAGCACACACTTCAATTTGTTAGGGATTTTGCTTACCTAAGGCACCCAAATGTTTAGAATTCAGTAAGAACGGAGAAGGATTTTGAGGATAAAAACATTCATTTTTAGGGGATATCTGTGGGAGACAGAACAAATCTTTTGTACTTAAGTCAAATAAAGAATACTTGTAGTAAAGATATGGAAGGACAGATAATCAGGTGAAGAACATACAGATTTGGGTCAGCTAATGCTCATCAAGCAGCTTTCCTGACAAAAGCTGTAACATACGCTTTAAAATATTGACCATCCCAATGAGATGACTGAAGTTTGAGTTATAAGATGGATAGGGGATATTTCTAAAATATTAATGATTTAATGTTGACTATGAAGATTACCTGTCTGAACTGGTAGGTCCGAACTGGAAATACTAAGTCTTATTCAAAATACTTTGCATTGTCAAACTGTGCTTCACTAAGAGACAAATAGTATCAGGTAAATCCTCTTAACGATCTGAAGACTGAAATGAGGTGGACTATCTCCCTAAGAAATCAGTTAGGGTCTACATTCCTTAAAATACCTCTATTCCTGAATACAACACGGTTAAAATATTTGGCTTTTATTTTTATTTTTTTTTCATATATCCAGAAATCCACAAAGACCTGCTTGAGGAACACAAATCTAAGTTTCAGTTAGGTTAAAGTTGCCCAAAGACATGGGGAATCTTCATTCTTAGAGATACTCAGAAGCTGTCTGGACATGGTCCTGCTCAACTGGCTCTAGGGTGACCCTGTTTGACACTGGGATAGGACAAGATGACCTCCAGTGGTAACTTCCAACCTAAAGCAATCTATGATTATGTATTTCCAGAAAAAACTGCCTAATCTTTAACTCCCCACAGTAGAATTATAGTCAAGAGGATCCTAACTGCCATGGCCATATTTCTTAATCTGTTTTTACCATACACATTCAGTTCTCCCCAAACTATCATTCTGTTACCCAGAAGAAAAGGAATTAATCTACACTGAATTATGAATCCTAACTACTTTTTTGAACCTTATTTCTAAAAATCACCATGTATCTTATTAGGAACTTGATCTACATAGGGAATTCATAAAAATATTAACAATCCCTTTCTTTAGCTGGGACAATTTGGTTGTTTTTGTTTGTGAATGTGTTCCTTATACAGAAACCTGGAGAGAAAAGGATGCTTCTCGACTTCCTTTGTCCCAAGTATATGCTTATAACAGCTGTAGCAATGCCCTCTGAGAAGATAGACAGCATCTGCTTTCAAAGAGAGAAAGTTTCCACAACGAAAACAGTTCTGTTATCCATGGAAGGAGCAGTACTCTAAGATTTCAATGAATCATTACACCCCAGCTGGTGCTTTTTCCAGATTGCAAATTAACTTAATTAATTATCCTGAAAAGGCCTCAGCTTTCATAAAGTTCCCCATTTTGTCACTACAATTATGGAGAACAGATTTATCTCATCATCATATTCCATGAGCCATATTCCCATAAATCTGTGCTGAACACATTCTAACTCAATTTTTTTACATCTTTCATATCTGCTCTCAATTTCCTGCTCCTCTCCTAAAAAATTAAAATATTTATTAGGTTGTAAGACATTACTTGCAATGCTGCTTACTTGCATTAGTACCACTGGTAGAAGCATAGGAGTAAACGAGGAGTAAACTAGCACCCTTACCACATCAAATCACAGTTAATTTTTTAATACTGTCTGCTTGACACCATTTGCCTTAGAGCAAATGCTGAGATGGCATTTAGACTAGGCTTCCTGTATGGAAGAAAGGCCACCTTTTTCTTTTTTTTTTTTCTTTCCTTTTACAGGATGGATACAGAGAGAAGAAAGGAAGAATCTCTTTATGAAGAAACATCAAATCTCTAGGCACCAGATAAAAATAATCGGATATGTTTCCCATGGCGACATCAAACTAAGCATTGGATGCTACCCAATGGAAAATCCTCTAGCCTTGGAAAAAGGAAGCTAGAAAAATAAAGAAGCCAAAGATACCTCTCAGAGCCTGCTAGTAGTTCCCTTGTAAACATGTTTCTTCTGCATACCTTGCTTCTTGCCAAACACCAGGGGGGGGGACATGGAGTGACAAAGCAATCTGTAACAACAGCTCATTCAAATATACTGACCTGAAGAAACAGCTTTTACGTAAACATATGATGAGAACTTCGATATTCTAGCCTATTTCTCTACATTACTACCACAACATAGGAACAAAAAAATCTTTGCTAAGTGCTATTCAGGACAGCTCTAAACATTTCATACCATTTCATTGTCTTTCTGGGGAGGGAACTTCTCTTAACAGACTAATATGTTTTTTATCATTATTACTCAGTTTGATTTGGACTGCTGCTCCTTCCACCAAAGGAAGATTCCCTTATGAGTCTGCAGATAACACATTCAGATTCCTCAATTAATATGAATTCAGAAAAATCAGAACGAAACATCTGATTTTTTAAAGGCTCATTTTCAAAGAGAAACCAATCTATTATCAATTATGTGGTCCCATATTTTCTGCCCTTTTAATATAAGCAGGCAGAGGAAACATCACAAGTTAAGTCACAACAGAGAGTCTTGCCCTTCCAAAGGTTTGAAATCAACTTGCTCAGAAGAGATTTTGACTGCCTATCACTCTTCCTGCTACCATCAAAACAGGACCTGCCTTATTCCTTCTTTGCCAACCAAGGAAGCGATGCGGCTGAGCACTCAGCCTTTCTGTCTCTCTCTATTGAGCAAGAAACTCCCAAGTCATGACCACAGGAGATGATAAAGGTAGAAGAAGTGGTTAAATTTTGCAGCCCAAAACAAGGCTGTTGGTAAATTTGAGATACGTATCCTGTACAATTGGCTTTACTTAACTTGATGAGCTGATTGGTTCCAAATCTATATGCCTCTGCTTTTGCAGCAAGTCAGTTCATTCACCTTCTTGCTGGAAGCTCAATCTTCATTCATACTAATACAGAGGAAATTGCTCCCTTCTTCTACATGTACAATTATATGCCTCAAGAAACACACCAAGTAAGGGAGTGAAGCGGGAAATAAAAAATTCTATCTCTGACTTTTATTCCCTGAAGAGATACAAGTTGCTTCAAATGTCTTGACACAGGAAAAAGACTTTAGGGGAGCATATCCTGAAAAGTTAAAGACAGCATCAGAACACAGTCAAAATTCTGACTGACATTCACATTAATTCTGACATTGTGACTCAGAGTTCAGCATTTCCCTAAACACACTATGGTAGGGTGGAGTGACACTCACATACCACTGTGGAGGATAAGAACACCAGAGGGACTTCAGGGCATGGGACATGAAGTTCTACTGAGTATGATCTATACAAGGAAGAATAAACTAATTGCAAAAAAGGGGAAGGAGAGACACTGATTTTTACATTTCTTTTTAAATTAAAGGAGCAAGCAGTTCAGTAAATTCCTAACCGCTGCATAAGAAGTAAATAATATAAAGTAAGATTGAAAGTGAAGCTAAGGGAGAGAGTAAGTGATAAAAGTTTTGCTAAAAATATATCCTGGATAACCAATTTAGAACCCTTTAAGAGTATCAGCCCAAAGCAAATAAACAATAAATATCTATCCTTTAAATTGTCATTCCTAAAATACATGCTTGGCAATGAAGGATAGAGTACTGCATTTATGCCTCCTTAGGTTGGAGTAACAGCTGCAGGCTTTTCAGGTCTCTCCAACAAAGGCTGACAAGAAACAATACTATTGTTGATTTGATGAGGTGGTAACAGCTAAGGAATGTGTCTTAGAGGACAGGTGCATAAATCCACAAATCTATCAATGCATGAATGCTCCATAAGACCTTTTGCCTTTTCAAGTAGCTACACAGTAAAGTGACAACAGAACGCACAAATATTTTGTGTTCTTATTCTTGGAATAACACCCAGTTTCTCTCCTTTCCATTCTCTGAAACTTCAATCTGAATTATAGAAAGGCAAGAATCTTTGAAAAAAAACAAAACTTGTTACTTTTCCACCCATGGGCAGAGGTGTCAGGACAATATTGGCAAGGTGAAAAAATAATGAACTAACGATTACAAAAGATTTCCTGCATCTGCTTGGATGGCTGGTACTGCCAAATGCACCACCATGTAAAAGGAATACTAGTGCCTTTCTATTCAGAAAGACAGCTGCTAATTAAATCCCATCAAAAAAAAAATAAATAAACATAATAAAAAGCTTCCAGACACAGCACTGTCAACAAAGACATACCACTGCAATTTCATAAACACCACATGAAACTAAACATACTGCCAGTTTGCTTGTAGCAAAGCATGCTCCCCCTCTTTCAGTGAGCAACTCTGAACATTTTTAGGGTCTCTGAGGACAAAAAGCTACTACAGAGGGACAAAAATAATTTAGACAGAATATCCTTACAATTAGATACTTGGTTCTTTGCCTTCATCTACTTGTGCTTCCATACTCTGTGCAACTTTACATGGAGAAGAAAAACAGACATCACAGCTTCAAAGAGCTCACAAATATCTCAAATCAGATAAAATAGAACTCCATGGGCAGTCTCTAATCATTGCTGAAGCTTCTGAGAGACCTACTATTATTATTGCAAACAGCAGACAGGAGTGGAAAGCTCTTGCACTCAGACTGCAGAGCAGGGAAGTTACAGCTGTAAAGTGAACCTTGGCTGAAGGACTCAAACTCTTCGCCTCTCAGTAGGCAGGAGCAGACACGAACACAGTACCTGATCCTTAGTACGTGAGATTTTCTGGTGGCGGATTTTGTAAAACCCTGGTATTCATGCTTCTACAGAGTTGCTAAGCTGAGGGTTAGAATTCTTTTAAGAAGCTGCATTGTTCTAAGCAGAACACCAACTCAGAAACCAGGCCAGAGATTAGTGGAATGCAAGAGGAAAGGATCCACAGTATCTGTTGATTAAGAACAAACCCAGTTATCCTCAGCCCTACAGAGGACTTCTCTGGTGGGATACACTGACAGTGTGAACTTCTCTGGTAGTAAGCAATCAACAACAAACCATAACAATGGCTTGAGGGATTTATGGCAGCCTTCACAGCCATCAGGATGGAGAACCACTACTTGTACTATTTTTCCTATGCAGTTAGATTCAAGCTCCTTGTGCCTTCCTATCTCAATGGGAGCCACAGAATGGTGTGCACTGGAAGGGTCATTAAAGACCATATAGTTCCCCCCCCCTACCTTGGGCAGGGACACCCTCCACTAGCCCAGGTTGCCCAAAGCCCCATCCAACCTGGCCTTGAACACTGCCAGGGAAGGGGGAGCCACCACTTCCCTGGGCAGCTGGTGTCAGGGCTTAACCACCCTTCTACTGAAAAAAATTATTTCACATATATAATAAAACACTCCTCTCCATCATCTTAAGATGACTGTTGTCCTACCACTCCATACCCTTGTACATAGTATCACCAGCTTTCTTGTAGGCATTTTCAGGTACTGAAGGCTGCTCTAAGGTCTCCTTGAAGCCTTCTTTTTTCTTAGCAGAACAAGCCCAACTCTCTCAGCCTGTCTTCAAGGGGCTGGACTCAGGACTGAGCTCTGGACTCAGCCCAAAAGCTCTATATCCTTCTTGTACTGTGGGGCCCAGAGCTTCCCTTCAGTTTTTATCTCCACGGGTTTGAAAAAACTCAAAACTGGCACAACACAAGTGAGATTTTTTGATCATTTTTTCCTCAGAGTAGTGGAGTGGCCCTTGTTTCAAGTAGGCTTTGCTCCTATAATCATATACCTTTAAATGTCAACAATGTTCTGCTATTAATATACATCATCAAACCGATCACCAGAAAAGTGCACAGATCTCATTAAAAGATACTCATCAGGTACTGGTAACAACCTTTCTTCACTCAAAAGCAAGAGACTGAGAAGTTCTCTCCAGTATAACTTTAACCATGAATGCTCACTCAGCAGTTACATCTGTCAGATAAAGAACATCCCAAAAATAACATACAGCTCAAATCCAGTATCAGAAGAGTTCACATCATACCAAAGTTTTAGAAGAAGACGGGAAAAAAGTAACAGTCAAGAAAAAGAAATATCACCAAAAATAGCTGTCCCAAAGCCTAATGTTATCATAAAAGTAGGTTCATTTACCTTGTTTGCAGTTCACCAATATACACACAGAACAGAGCTATTTATTTCATGTCTGCACAAAGATGAGTGCTAGATGTTAATTCCAAAAAGCTAGTACATAGAACCTGCAACATATTTATCTTATTACAGGATTAGAAATGCCTACCTGAATTAGGCTAATTGGTTAATAACTACCATTCCATCTACCACTGGTCAAGCACATTTAAATTAGCACCCATGCTCCTTGAAGGGTCCTTTAATTGGGTGGGAAGGCCCCAAACTCAGTCTGACACCTTTCCCCAGTTACTGCCAACTTCTGTTGATTTGAGGTCTCCCTGGCAATCACCCAGCTCTCAGCAACTGTGGGGGCAGGATATTTCCTCTCTATCAGTCTTTCAGCTCTTCTTCAAGGATGCTTTTAGCAAAACAAGATTTATATCAGTCTTTTCAGCTCTTCTTCAAAGACATAACTGATAGCAAACCAAGGCAGTATATTTAACCCTAAATTAAACACTGTCTAAGCGCTAACCCAAACACATTTTGGTCCCTGCAAAGTGGAAAATTCTGCTTTGCAAGGTATCACTGAGAGCTCAAGTGTGTCCTTTCAATGTCAAGGAAAACCTGTACGAAGAAAGGGAAATGATGATACAGTTCAGATCTAACACACATTTTTGCTCTCGTACACCCAAGTGGTTATGAGAAGCTGACAGGAAGAGACTGCCCTGCTCCTCTTGGAGACCATGAAATGCAGGTAGGGCTGATATGAAGTCCCACAGATATTTCAAATGTCAAAAGGTTTTCTGTCTTGCAATGAAATCATAAATACAAATATTTGAAACGAAAAGCAACTACACGCTAATCCTTTAAATTAATAGGGTGTTGTTTTTGTACCCTGGAGAAACTGAAGGGATATATAATTATAATTACCACATACTCATCTCTGCTATTTATAATTCTGTTAGCTAAACCCAGACTGAAATTGAAGTTTGGCTTCACTGAAAATGAGACTTGGTCAGTTAGCCAAGGTATATTTGAATAGGCTGCTGAGAACATTAAAAAAAAAACCAAACATAAAAAAATGCCGTCTATGAAGAGCAGCTCACCAAAGTGATCTGGGAACCAGACTTTTCTACACCAGTCAGCCTACTGATAACAGAATTGAGAGGGGTGTCTTAGGGACAATTCCCCAAGTCCCTACTATTCCATAAACGGTAGGGTAAGCATAGTATTTCCCTGCACAGATGAAGAAAGTAAAGAAAATTTAGTGCAGCTGTAGACATATAAAATTAGTCAAGATTTATTACATTTTAGGTCTGTGAACAAACTTCACTGTGACTAGAGCAATGAAAATTAATGTCATTTGGAAGAGGAGTTATTTTCCAGGGTTCAGTTGCTTTTATCTGTCCATCTCACAACTGAAAGAGCTCACTTTGGCAAGTGAGATACCAGTATTGCTCAGCTCAATAGCTTGGGCTAAAGAAACTTAAAAAAAAGTTACTACTTAGAACACAGAGTTGCAGATGATTTGATTTTCTTTCTAGTGTTTGGTATGTTCTGCTTAAGCCACAATTAGAATATCCTTGCCTGACATTAGACATTAATAAATCTCTCCTGATCACATGCACAACATGCACACAGTTCTTCACAACATTAAGATGCCTTTTGCAAATGGCAGCTTGAATGATCTTTTTACTCTTAAATAAACTTCATGTTTGGAACAGGTTGTAGAGATCAGACATGCAAACAATAACTAAGTATGAACAGCCATTAAATCACCTCTCTAGAGGGAAAGGACTATTATTAAAGATTTTAAAACCAACCCAAACAAGCTCATGTCCAATACATCCCCCTCTCAGTGAAAGTTAGAATTCAGAAATCTTTACATAAGGCAATAAAGAAGACACTGTTTCAGCACAAAAGCATTCCAGTAAAGCCTTGTTAAGTTCTCTATCAGGGTACCTTCCACAAACATTGAAGTCATTAAGCAATTAGGTATACATTGTTGTTTTAAAGATAGTCTAAAATAAGGTTGAGTTCACTCAACAGTGAACTGTCTCCCTCCCAGTGTTTTGACCTCCACTTCCTAAGGGACATATCTCCCCAGAGTTTGGAAACATCCAAATTTCCAAGCTCATCCTGTGCCACTCATGTCTCAGAGAATGACTCACTCTACACACAAGTCAGAAAAACACATCATAATACACATTCACAGTATCCACGGTCTAAATACATTAACAGAAACAGCAGACATACAGTCCCTTGCCTGACCAACCTTCCTGTTATACATATTTGGGATTCAAGCTCTCAACACATCAGGCTTTTTTTTGGCTGATTTTAGGCATCTTCAAAGTGGTTAAAAAACAAATATAAATGCAGTGTGTCTTTAAGATATAGTCCAAATGTAAATACATAAATATACAAGCTCTTTCTGAGGTTATAGGGTGTCAATTTGTACTGACAATTTTGTCTGCAGTTATTCCACATTATATATATTTATTCCAAAGGTTAAAAAATAAATTCTGAGTAAGTATCAAATTCTCAAGCTCAATCCCATTACAAATTGTGTTCTACTACAGAGTTTTGGAAAAAACAGAAAGCTGTGCACTATAGACTTTTGCATCTAGGTGTAAGGAATGGTGCAAGCAACATGAAAGCTGTTTCTTTACTACTGGAACACAATCAGAAATTATTTCAGAAACATACCATTTAGTAAGAAGAATCTCGGACAGATCTTGTTCAAAAGAAGCTCCTGACGCAATCGAAGAATTTCGGCTTCCAGCGCTTCAGCTTTCACTTTCCATCCAAAATCTTGTGCAGATACTGTCTTGGCAAGGTGCTCAGTGTATTCTTTGGAACTCTTCCCTGGTGGTTTTGAGCGGATAATTGCAAAAGCCAATGCTAGTTTTGATATTTTCAAATACCAAACTTGATTTTCTCTTTGGATGTTGATTTCTATTACATTAGAAAAACAGAAAACAAAAAAGTAACTTCACTATGACTCTACTATGGAAATTATGCTCTGTATTTTCTTGGCTTTGAAAATTGTTCAACAGTGAGACCAATTATTTTATTTCTAGAGCATTCCTAAATCATCAAGGAAAAGAGTAGAGATCTAAGCATCAGAGCACAATGTGAGAATAAAACATGCATGAGCTGTGCTCCAGCTAGAACAGTAAAATTCAGGCAGTATTTGAGAATAATTGTGGAAATAGTAAGCACTTCAAGTAGGCTTATCCTAGCAAAATTTTATATGCAAATGTTATCTCCACTAAAACAAATATGAAAACACTATAACCTGGAAAAAAAAATCCTGAACACTACCACCACCCAAAAAAAAAAAACCAACAAACTATGATTGAGGAACTATACTACCTATATCTACTGCTTCAGGCAGTTATGCATTAAATAAATTGTACATTTCCATTCATATCTAAGAATTCATGTAAAAAGCAGAAGTTAATTTTCTCATCCTCAAAGTATCAGCACCTCCATGGGACAACAAACCGATAAGAGACTCTTGCTTGCCTTACACATCAAAGGATACGTTTTACAAATAGAGAGCCATGCAAGTGATTGAACTACCTTCAAAGCTGCAAATAAAATGAAATACATGGAACCATGCTGGAAAAAAAAAAAAAAGATTAAGTAGTAACAGTAAGGTATCCAAAATCTTTGGCTTTGAACCTGAAAGGTGCTCCCTAGATTATCTTATCTCCTTAACAGAAGTTTCACCCAGATATTATTGAAACAGTTTCTGTCAAGCTCCATTCTTATAAAGTTCCTTTGCTGAGCAGAGCCACAAATTAAGGCAGGCAGAAAGATGTCTTACAAATGGCTTTCACTGCTGGTTTATCATTTTGGTATCTCTGGAGATTACTTTGTAAAAGCTTTCTGAGTCACCTTCCTTTTTTAAAAGGACAAATGAAGATTCACTTTGTGCTTTATAACATGCTCTGTCAGTACTACTGCTTTGCTTTAAATTACACTCAGGGAAGCTGAAGAAGGAACAACATTTCAGTGTGGATCAGGAGATAGTATTTCATTTCAGCATTTCATGAATGTTCAGGTGCCTTTTTCATTAGTCACCATCAATACCTTTGACTTTTCTTTGTAACAGTGTGTCATGGAGTAGAAATAAACTGAGTGTGATCAAAACAGCTGCTTGACCACTGATTTCTTTTTTTGCCACAACATATATCTCAGCCCGTAACTGTAAATCCAATAATTTAGAGTCAAAAACATCCCTAATAAAAATAATCTATTAAGTAGACAAGTAGTACAGGGAACTGGAATGGGAATAGTTGAGACTGAACTTCTACAGATCAAAATTCAGAAGGCTTTTTTAACACTTATCATACTAAACAGCCCCTTTTCTACTTTGTTTTAAAGGGGACAACCGTATTTTAAGCAGATAGAAAACCTTAGCACACATGCCAACAACGCAACACAAACAAGCAAAAGGTTCTTTCACCCTCAACATGTCAAAATTCTGGATTTTAAAGGAGAGGTATCCCTAAATCACATGAACCATGGTATCTTACCTAGTTTTGCTTTAAATCCCAATCATTAAAAATTTACATGCCATTGCACCTTAATGCTTAGAACACACCATTAAGTAATGAAAGCTGGATTTTGAGGGAAGCAGAGGCCTTTTCCTTTTAGCATTTTATACAGACTGTCCTCTACAGTAGGAATGCCTTTTAATGATGTTCTCTTACACTGGAGAAAAGTAGTCACTCCTTTTCTGGAATAACTACTTGAAAAGATGCTATTTAAAAAAAAAATTAAAAATAAAAAAAAAAAGTGATGAACCTGTATTTCCAGAAACAGTGGATTTAAAAAAGATTTTATAATGGAAATCCAGCTTTTTCACCACCTATTACTGTCACTATCACCATCTCAATTACGATGATACAAAGAAAGGTTTGTATGGAACAAAAAGCAGTTTTAAGAGTTGATTCCACCTTCTCAGAGTTTCCAGAGTTTACAACGACTCTCACAGAAACTATCATAAAAATCTTCTAGAAAATAACACACTGGGTGACTGGGGATGCTGGCCAACTGTGCATTAGCAAAAACTGCACAGCAATCTGTTGTTCTCAGGAAGCACAGCACCAAAGACCACCAAATGTGAATGCATTCCACTAAAAGCATATTGGCAGCTACAGGGCTTTATCAATATTATTCTTGCTCATATCAGCACAGAAATGGAAGCAATGGTTAGGTAACCATAACAAAAATAAATAAATAAATAAATAAATAAATAAGGTTAAAACCAAACCAGAACTTTTTCTTGATTGGGAAGAGTACCAGGCCAAGAGCAGAAAGAAGTCACTAGTCCAGTCCTCACTGCTAATCCCAAAATATGTCCAACAGGAACTGAAAGGGCTCACAGCCCTGCTGAGGTCTTAGACATGGAAAGCTGCTGAGTAATTACTCAGCTGCTGAAATAATTCCAAAAGAAGTCATGAACTGTCCTGTACAGCTCTGTTAGATAACCAAAGGGACCTAAGAGACAGTGTAAGATCCTTTGAGGACCTTAGGTGCAAACAGAAAAACTGAAAGAATGAAGAACCAACCAAGAAAATCTGATTCATAAGCACTACCCTAGCCCACCAACCTGTCAGTCATGCTGTTTTACAACTGCATTTGATGCAGCGGCTCATGTTACACTACTAACTACAGTGAGAAACCTTTCTGGTAAGTCTCACCTTGTTTTTGACACCATCTGCAACATGTGAAGATGAAATAATTCCCACTAATTAGGAAAAAAACCCCACTATTTTCAAATGATCACCTTTTTAGTTTTCTCAGAACTTCATATATTTAACTGCATTCCAAAGGTAAAAGATTTCACATTATGGGTTAAAAAACCTGAATAATGCAAAAAAAATTTATTAAAAAATTGTAAATATTCATTAAAGCCATGAAACTTTTGTCTTAACTTAAACCTTTCATTAAATTTAATTTTAACAAGCTATAAAATTGCCTACTTCCAAAAAACGTGCAATGCCACAAAAGGGCTATTTGTGCACCTTGCTAGCTGCTGGTCCCCACTTTCCTACTAATAACATGCAGTCTAAGTCTGTAAGTTGAGGTCAAACACGACAACTTCAGTGAACAAGGACAGTGCCTTGAGCCCAGTACAGCATCCCTTCCTCCCCCAGCACTCTCTTAGCTGTCAGAAGATGCATTTCTGCAAATTAAGTCTTAAGAGTAAAAAAGTTCTTCTAGATGCTGTCTGGAATTTTCTAACTCATGCCAGACATGCACTAGTGTGGACAACAGGCTGACAGGGATAACAACCATTTTCTTGCCTTTAACAGAAGCACAGGGAGAACGTCTTCAGTATTCTTTGCGTTAGCACACATGAGCTAGAGGAATCAGCCAACCAAAGAGGATTAACGTAGAGAACAGTTAAGTCTGCAGTCGGATCAAACTGGACTGCCTGCTCTCTGAGAAAAAACCCTGGTGATCTTGTGATGAGCCTCCCCCAGCTCCTGGGCCCACATCCATCTGTCTCCCTCAGCCAGCTCCGGGTTCCTCTATCCGGAAGAACAACGCTGCATCCCAGCCAACAGGAAGAACAACAGTGTGTGCTGCATCCCAGCCAACAGGTGAAAACATCAACTCTAGAGTGTTTATGAGGTCTTTTCAGGGTGTTTATGAGTAAGGGAGGTGAATACTTAAGAGATAATTTACACTTTTGAGTGCTATATACAGTTTTCTGACTGACCTTGGAAACAGGAAAGTCACAGAGTAATGGGAGGGAAGGGAGCTAACTCATACTGCAATTTTAAATTTTCAGGCACCTCAAAATAAAACCAAAAGCTAAACTTGTTTGAATTAATTCAGCATTTGAGTAATACCTATTTATGTCACAAAATTCCACACCTTAGACTTGATGTGTAAGTTTGCCCATGACATTCATGGCTAATAATGGAAAAAAAAATCTACATGTCACAGACAAAAGCTTATTGCTTACAACGGGGCATTTGTTTGTTATTCAGATCATTATCATCCCAGATTGAACATTCTAAAAATTAATAGAGTAAAGCACAAAACAGACTGTAACACATTTAATTTCCAGACCATTCAAGGGCTCAGCTTTCTTCATATTTGAAATAGATGGGACATATAAAAGGATATGTCAGAACAGAAACAAATTACCATTCACCATTACTACAGAGCTAAAAATCTTCACAGTCCTGAATAGCGGTACATAACAAATATTTTAAAAATTGGTTTTCATTATAAATTTAAGTGTATGGTCTGTCTTTAAAGGCACAAACATAATAGGAAAAACTGTTGTTGCCATGAAAAACCGTCTTGTTGCCATGAATTTTACTTTAACTAGTCTAACAATTACACTCTGTAAAGGTGAAAAAAATTACCCACAGCTTTGTAACCTCAATGTGCATTACACAATAGCAACACTGATTCACTGTATCAGAGCACAACATGGAGCACAAAACGCTGAGTGCTCCAGTGAAACTGGGTTGAACTGCAGACATAACGCGATAACATTAAGCAACAATAAAATAAACTTGATTTAATTGGAATGCCTAACGTAATATTGTCTTTCATGTATATAATAAATAATGATAATGGGACAGCTGCATAATCAAGGTGAGCTAAAGTATGCCTTGTGTTCCAATTAAACAGCTTTCATTGCTAAAATGTTTATTAAACCAAGGCTACTCTACAGTGTAATTTTTAAACAAGCGATACAATACACAAAGATATGTAATGTGGACATACTTACTGAGGGAAAAAACTGGTATTACTACTGCAAGCCTACACTATACCTCACTGACATTGGGTTTTTTTAATGCACATTTTAAAGGTGCTAAAATGATACTGAAAATTAGGACTATTGAGATTGAAGGGCACGTGTACGTGATTGCATCTGGGGAGGAACAACCCCAGGTACCAGTATAGGTTGGGGACTGGCCTGTTGGACAGCAGTGCAGGTGAGAGGCACCTGGGGGTCCTGGTAGACAGCAGGATGACCATGAGCCAGGAGTGTGCCCTCGTGGCCAAGAAGGCCAATGCCATCCTGGGGTGTATTAGAAGGGGGGTGTCTAGTAGGTCAGAGAGGTCCTCCTCCCCCTCTACTCTGCCCTGGTGAGACCTCACCTGGCGTATTGCATCCAGTTCTGGGCCCTTCAGTTCCAGAAGGACATACAACGCCTTGAGAGAGTCCAGTGCAGGGCCACTAAGATGTGTAAGGGAGTGGAACATCTTCCTTATGAGGACAGGCTGAGCGAGCTGGGTCTCTTCAGCTTGGAGAAGAGGAGACTGAGGGGTGACCTCATTAATGTTTATAAACACGTAAAGGGTGAGTGTCAGGAGGATGGATCAGGCTCTTCTCAGTGATGGCCAGTGATAGAACAAGGGGAAATGGTTCCAAACTGGAACATAGAAAGTTCCATGTGAATATGAGGAGGAACTTTTCACTGTGAGGGTGACAGATCATTGGAACAGGCTGCCCAGAGAGGTTGTGGAGTCTCCTTCTCTGGAGACATTCAAGACCAATGTGGACACGTTCCTGTGTGATGCAGTGTAGATGATCCTGCTTGGGCAAGGGGGTTGGACTGGATGATGTTTCAAGGTCTCTTCCAGCAACTAATATTCTGTGAGTCTGTGAATACCTATAATACATTATGTTAAATGCACATGGAAACTTGATTGAAATGTAACATGACTTATTTCCTCAAACACTTTAACTTTTAAATAATTTTTAAGTTCTAAAATCAAGTCATGTAAATTCTCCAGATCGAAATAACATGAATCAATTGAAAAAATATTTAAAAGCTTTTTAACATTCCTGAATAATAAGTATTTCATAGCACTTCGGAACATAAGCAAGCATAAACCCTTTGGACTTCAGTAACATTTTAAAGCTAGGAGTTATCTCCTCTTAACTACATAAGTCTACAGTTTAGAAGGCTACAGCCGAGCTAGTTGTTGAGACTTCCTTTATGATCAGTCAATGAGTGGGGAAAAAAAGATTTCTACTGTTAAAAATAAGCCAAGTGATTTGTACATCTACTTTGTGATGAAGGTATGACCCAGAAACACTGGTTTCCCTCCCCAGACTACAAAGAGAGTTAAGATGACTAGATCAGATGCATACACATGCATTGTGCACAGCTAACTTCAGCGAGACGAGTTGGTGCACCACAGGCAGCTAAAGCTGAGACCCTGAAAAATATTTAAGTGCCTAACTATTAAGAGAAATTTTACAAGGCAAAAAATCAGTATCTTTTAAAAGAATTTTGTGATCTTACATCTTTTTAGTATCTCTAGGGGAAAAAAAAAAAAAGAACAGAATCATAGAATCATAGAATCATAGAATCATAGAATCATAGAATCATAGAATCATAGAATCATAGAATCATAAAATGTTTTAGGTTGGAAGGGACCTCTAGAGGTCATGTATTCCAACTCCCCTGCAGTGAGCAGGGACACCGCTAACTAGATCAGGTTGCTCAGGGCCCCATCCAACCTGGCCTTGAATGTTCCCAGAGATGGGGCCTCCACCACTGCTCTGGGCAACCCGTTCCAGTGTTTCACCACCCTCGTTGTAAAGAATTTCCTCCTTATACCCAGTCTAAACCTACCCTGTTTTAGTTTAAAACCATTACCCCTTGTCTTGTCACAGCTGGCCCTACTAAAAAGATTATCCCCGTCTTTCCTATAGGCCCCCTTTAGGTACTGAAAGGTCGTAATCAGGTCTGCTCGCTTTCTAGAAGAAATGTCAAAAATCATGGAAAAACTTTGTGACAGTAACCTTGAGAAGATTGAGCATGTCCATGCACTAACAAAACAGCACGTAATTTCAAAGTTAAAGACATGGGAAGCATCAAAACAATTAGTTTAGTCCCGCAAATTTACTGTAGATCACTCTTTAGTGAGATACATGAGGAAATTATTCCCTACCAGTTGAAAATGTGTAAGATCCTAATTTAAGATACCACAACTATATTAATACTCATAATTATATGCTTAGATTAACTCTTACCATGTTTGGACATTTTGCTTTCTGAACAGAATGATTTGATAGTTTTTTTTTTTACCTGTCTTCATTCTAACATGGTATAGTGATACATCTAGATGTACCATATCAGACTTAACATACAAAGATACCAAGTCACTCAAGAGTTCAAATCTGTCAATCTCCTCAAAGCAACATTACAAAGTACTGACAGCAACAACAGCTTATGCACCATAGGAGCCTTAGAAAGATAAAAAGATTCATTCCTGCTCTACTCCCATTAGGATAGGCCATGTAAAAATCCCAATGTAAGCCTGAGATTTCTGTTAATTTTAAATTATATTCTTACAAGCTGAGAAATTTTTTTCCATTCTTTTCTCCTTCTTTGGGCTGGTTTTGGTTTGTTTTGCTTTTTTTTTTTTTACTGTGTCACTTCAAAGCTATCTAATGAATGTGGTACACAGTACCATTACCACTACCACGTCCCTTGCTACTGTTCTCACTACTAATGACATGCACATATTTGCACAAGAAGGGAATTTATTCTATGAAGACTGCTTTAGAAATTGAAGTATAACTCAGTGGTGTAAATTTACTTATTCTTATGTCAGCACAGATTTCTTCACCCACCAAAACAAAGTTCTGATCACTTAATCAGCTGGGTGTCAATCCCTTCAGTTTAGATATAGAGGATATGCTTTTCATTACGCTTTATGAGTTAGACGGTGAAATTCAGGCACTTATTCATTTACAAAGTTTCATATGTGCTAATAACAATTAACACGAAGTGTAACTTTACAGTTAGAACTTTGGACTGAGAAAAATAATCTCGGTCTTTACATACTGCCAAGATACAACAAAAAAGCAGTTGTATCTCCCCAGTTTCACCTACTGCTTTAGCTCCTAAATGTAGAATTTCAAAGCAGAGTTCAAAAAAAGGCAATCATGAAGAGTGTGAAGGATTATACAGGTATTATTTTGTATCTCTCCTCTCCCATGTTAAAATATATTCACTAAAATATCACCGTAATTTCCTTTTCAATTTCACACTTTCAGACTTTACCTGAATAGTTCCAATTCCACAAGTTTTAAAATCTTCAAGGTCAGTACCTTTCAGTGAACAAGATTCCTTCAGGTAAATTACCAGAAAGCATGTGTTCTACTTCAAAAACCTTGTTCTTGGTTTTCTTACAAAAAATTATATTTCCAGAATGAAAGATTAGATTTCTCAAAAGAAAGCAAATAGTTTTTAATACGTGACAAGGAAAAAAGACAACAGTAAGAACACTAGGAATCTAGTTCTTTAAAAAGCACACACCAATAATGAATGACATCTTATATATACTATAGAAACTAACATACATATAATCACATTGAAATACACAGTGCCTGAATATTAATTGATGAAGCACTGGAACTTGTAAAAGACAGTGAACCACAGTACTGACCTGCCAAGCATTTGCAGCCAAGTCCATTGGCAAGTATTTTTTACACTTTAATTCAGCTCAATTAGTAGTCTGTCCAAATCACAAAAACCAACTTGGAAATTTGACTAAAATAATCATTACTTTCTTCCATCAGTCATTGAGAAAAGTGTCAGATACTCAGCACTATGATTTCTGAATTCCTTGTGTCAGGTTGATCAGAAACAAATATTTCAATTGACTGACATTATAAAGAATAAGTTTCAGGTAAAAAAAAAATAATAACGTTTTGATAACTACTTTCTTTTGAACCTGCATATTAAGTGTACCTTATTTTAACAAGCAGTCCAGTAGCAACAGTAATTGAATTCCAGCATCTATACACCTTAGCAACAACACAGCGTTCTTGTGGCTTGGGTTAAATGAGCAGGAAAATAACAAACCCTTTGGGTTTGTAACCTACCAGAAAAGAAAATTAAGAACCTGAACATAGGCAGAAGTCATTCACTGTCATTAACAACAAAAAAAAGTGGTGCAACTTGCATGGGAAGGCTGCCATTTCCTTCCACATAAATCAAACTTCCTTCAGGTAACCTGAAGCTCCTGAAACACCCGAGGCTGCCCGTGCGCGGCCTCCGGCATGCTGCCGCCTCACCCACCAGCTCCTCTCGGCGAAACCGCCTCTGCAGCCCCAGACAACCCCCGGACCCACCCCCCAAACATCCCCAAACGCAGCTACAGCCGCGCTCGGCGCCGGGGTGGGGGCATCTTGTCAGGCCGCTACCTCCCTCACGGAGCCTTCGCCCGGCCTCCCTCACCGCCTTCCCCGACCCCGCAGCACCCGAGGTCCTCGGGAAGCCCTGAACGACCTCGGTCCTCAACCCACCTGCAGCGGCAGCCCCGCTACAGGGGCCGCTCGCCGGCTCCATGGCGAGGGTCAGCGCCCAGGGGCCGACAGACGGTCCGCGNCGGTCCGCGATGCCTCCGGGGCCGAGGGTGGCCACGCCCGGGTTGTGGAGGCGGGACAGGAGCTCACCGCCTGTGCTGGGCCTTACCGCAGCCTGGAGGGACTTTGGTGGGGCTCCATTGATACAGGTCACTGTGCTCCCACTCGTGTTTGTCTCACATGAGCCACCAAGAAGGCCAGTGGTACCTGGGGTGCATTGAGAAGAGCATGGCCAGCAGGTCAAGGGAGGTTATTGTGCCCCTGTACTCTGACCTAATGAGGCCACATCTGGAGAGCTCTGCCCAGTCCTGGGCTCCCCAGTAAAAGACAGACAGCGAGGTACCATGGAAAGTCTAGTGTAGGTGCTACAAGGATGATGAGGAGACTGGAGGATCTCCCGTATGAAGAAAGGCTGAGAGAGTTGGGGCTGTTGAGCCTGGAGAATGGAAGGCTGAGAGGGGATTTGATTAACACAAATATCCAAAGGGTGGATGACTATAGTGGAAGGGCCAGACTCTTTAGTAATGCCCAGTGACAGGACAAGGGGCAATGAGCATAAATTGGAATGCAGGACGTTCCATCTGAGCAGGAGGGACAACTTCTTCACTGTGAGGGTGACAGAGCATGGGGAAAGCCTGCTGAGAGATACTGTGGAGTCTCCCCCAGAGATATTCAGCACCTGCCTGGACATAATCCTGTGCTGCTTTAGCAGAGGGTTGGACTTCATGATCTCCAGAGGTGTTTTCCAAACCCTACTGTTCTGTGGTTCTGTGTGTGTTGCCAGAACCTTCTGGCTCATGTTGTTGGCCTTTCCTCTGATTTGCAGGCCCGGGGAGAGTTGCAGGTTGAGAGTGAAAGATGAAGGCCACCTTGCTGCCAAGGCAGAGACAGCCTTAGGAAGGCAAAGGAAGGGGGAAGAAGGGGAGCCCCAAGGGAGATGTTGGAATGGGCAAAGCCAAATGGAAGGAGAGCGCAGCTCAGGGCATGTGTTGGGCAAGCAGGGTCCTGCCAGGATGCGGGTGCAGTCCCTTGGCGTCCATCCACCTGCTTGCATTTCACATTTCTTACATTCAAATATCCTAAGAGCAAATCAGATCCTAAAACTTAAAATCAGTATTTCTTTACAGTGGAGTGGAAATAGAAGCTGCTTTATAGCTGAAACACTGTGATGAGAGTTCACCAGTTAGCTTCAGAAACTAGTTTTGTCTGTATATTATATTCTTAAAAAATAATGTGCAAAAGAGGTTGTGAAAAGACCATCTTGGCTAGAAGCGGAGTCTCCAGTTAAGAAGAGTGAGGAGGAAGGACAGGAGGATAGCTAAGAAGTTAGTAACAAAGTCTGGTACATTAGGTGCAGTTAGGCTTATTGCAACGTATTAAGTTCTTAAGTAGAAGGGGATTGATCTTTCCAAATACAGTAGTATTCAGATGTGACAAACAAGCCACACTTTTAATATTCTCATTCCCATATTTTGTTCTTGGATAATCTAAACCAACTTTATTTTTAACACTTTAAATGAGTCCATTAAAATCCCTATTTTTCATCAAGATATATAGTGGTAGACTTGTGAGCTAATGTACTTTCTTATTTAATTTTAAAAATAAATTTACCATCCCAACTGTAGAAAACTTAACATATTGGAACTTTCATTTTAGACTTCAAATGATAAAAATAAATTAGACTGAATAATTCAGTGACTATTTCCATTGTGACAGCACTACTTATTTCTCAGTGAAACCCAGGGGAAAAATACCAAAACATTCTCTAGCCTTTTATTATGTTGACATATCATCAGCTACACTTTGTTTATCATTTTTTTTTTGCAACTTTTGCTCTTTTAAGTAATGTAGATGCTTTGCAAAGTGGACAGTAATTATATTATGTAGATCAGAGCGTCCATGTTAATAATCTTTTCAACTGTGATTGGAATAAAAGATTCAAAGACATCAGTGCTTTTACCTGCAAACCTGGGGTTTATATATGGAGAGCATAATCTAAAAAGCAGAATTAAGCAGAGGCAACATTACTGCTGTTCTAAAAAACGTGGTTGGCTCTGTTTTTTATCGGAGTACCAGTGCTACTCACAATTGCAGGCATACTGAGATCCATCAAACAATCCTGAGACTTTCTACCATTAATAAGCTGCAAGGAGGGATATTTTTCACTTAATTATTTTGTACTTAAACATCAAAGAGCTGCATAAATTTTGTTGTGGCCCCTCATTTTTGGTGGGATTGTTTTTTGGTTTTGGTTTGGTTGTTTGTTCTTTGTTTTAATTTGGAGCTAATAGTATATAAAAGGAATGTGTCTTAAACTTACAAGCTTACTGTAATGCAACTGTAAGAATACGAACCAAGAACCAGTTTTCAGTTTTGCCTGTAAAACAAATTGAAGCATCACAGTATTTTCAAGATGGAAAAATCTGATATCCACCCCCCCACACCCCCACCCCATACATTTTTATTCATCGAAGCAGTGAAATTTGTGCACGATCAACTGGATATTCACTGATACTTGTGATACTGTTCTATTGAAGAACATTTTTAAAAAATACCTATAGAGGTTGTATTAACTTTGTGGACTGAAGGTTCCTGGTGATTACATAATCTAACATTACTTTTTCATAAATGAATAATGTGTCTCTGTGTGTGTGTGAATTCATGCATGTGTGCTAATTAATGATATATCCAATAAATAAAAAAAAGTTTCCCATTTTGATATCCAGACAAGGGATGATTAGCACATTAGTAATCTCAAGTGAACCAACAATAAAATCAAGCCCTGATTCAAAATAAGCAGGGTGTAGACTATGAAGTAAGATCATTCTACTAGCTGTAGATAAATCTTTTGATCTCTGTTTCTGAAGATGCTTTTGATCTTATGAACAGTCAAAGGATATACTCAAGGCAAAAGGTCATAAAATAATTAGCTGCTTTTATTAATAATTAAACATGAAAGCATTGCAGGTGTTAAATCACATTAGAGGTCATGAGTTCTCAGTATTTAACCAATCCACATGCTGAATAATTACAGACAAGTCAGTGATCAACTCAGAACACACTCCAAAACCACAGACTTCAGTCAATCAGTAAATGAATTACATTCCCGTTGAACATGCAGGCCTTGCTCTTACTGGATGCCTACAGTGTCAACAACAATTTGAGCAAGAATGAAAGAATAACTTTCCCTTTGGACAACTATAACCTGTCAGAATTCATTGGACATCTTTATATTTTAATGCTTCTCAATTTACCCAAGAGCTGGAAGTGTCTGAAAACATGTATGAAATATACTGTCTCAGCTGTTGTAGATTGCAGTTTTGTTTAGCTGATGTAGAGCAAAGTATAGAGCAGCTTGAGAAGAGCATATGAAAATCACGAGCAGGAACATCAATGTCCTCTCATTTGAGCTTTCATTCTTCTGTTATAGTGCTATAATTAATTAAAAATACAACATTTGGCATCATGATTCTCCATTGCTCAGCATCATGCTCTTTTCCAAATATAATATGTTTGTGATGGCTCTATTATGTATGTAACTCTGATAGCAGAAATATGGTTCAAGTAGTCCCTTTGAAGATAATCTGCAATTCTAAATAAATCATCTGATTTAGGATGTTCAGGGAGTTATGCAATGAGTTCTTCGTTACTGTTCAGAAATAAAGTATTACCATCAGGAAAAAAAAAGATAACACTTCAGCATCTGATGCAATGAGATCCTCCTACAAAAGCAATATAAAAATTTAGTCGTAATATGAAGAGAGCAGGGAAATAAACAAAACTTGCTATCATTAAGACACAACATACCATAAGTTATGAGGGTATGCTCTGTTATGAATAGATAATTTACAGTGCTTTATTTAAATGTTATCACTTGTATAACTGTAAAATTAGATGTACACACAAGATAATGACAGTAAATTCCATTCTTTTCTATACAGTATCTACCAAAGAAAGAGAAAACCTTTCCCTCAAATAACATCACCATCTAGAAATCAATACTAATATATTCCCACACCTCCAGGTAAGAAAAAATGGTAAAAACATATCAGCAAGTAATCAGAGTTAAGGTCATACTTTAGTGTAGAGAAGTTTAATAATGAATGGGACAGTAGAGCAGACAATTTTCTGGTCTTGTGTTTCATCATTAAGACTAATAAAGCACTTTTGTGAGAGGTTTTTTTTTTCACCATTTTTCCTGTATAGGACAATAGATACCTATGAAGAAAGAAAGATCAAAATAAGGACTTGTAAACAGGGTTTTAATTTATTTTAGTATTTTAAGTGTAATTCCAAAACGTTTTCTTTATGAAGTTTATTTTAAAAAGCACAGGTAGGAAGAGGTAATCGCTATTAAATAGCTGTTACTATCAAATAGATAGGCTATACAATATTCAGATTACAGTCTATAATCAGAGGTTAGAATCAAAGAGCATCTGAGCTGTCCTCCCTAACTGCTTCATAATTAGAGAAAATTGAGTGCATTAAAATATCCACATTATTCTGGATTAAACCAGAGGCATTTTTATTGGTACTCCTCTGTGCAAACATTGAATCATAGAATCATAGAATTTTTAAGGTTGGAAGAGACCCTTAAGATCATCCAGTCCAATCATTAACCTACCGCCAAGTCTACCCTTAGACCATGTCCTCAAGCACTGCATCTACCCGTCTTTTAAACACCTCCAGGGATGGGTGTTGAAGAAATTGTTTTCTAGACCCAAAGGCATATCAATAACATATTGTGGCATTTCATGAGGCCTTGAGGAGATGCAAGTCATGACTCTGCACTATCAGTCTCTCTGCACCATGGAGCTGGCATCAAGTACAAGGAAGCCCTTTGCCTTAGGAAATCCACACTGATTGACCAGGCAACAAAGTACTTTTTCTCCTTCAGTATGGATAGAACAGCTTAGACATTTTCTCATTCTGTGGAAGTTTACATTGTTTGAACACACTCATTTGTATACAGGCATGCACAGATGCATGATTAACAGATAATAGGTGATTAACAGACCTTTTCTTATAGACTACTGTCATAGTCTAACCCCAGCTGACAGCTGAGCACCATGTAGCCCCTCACTCACTCTTTCCCCTCTTCCCCCCTGGTGCAATGGGGAGGATAGTTGAAAGAAAAAGTTAAAACTCATGGGTTGGGATAAGGATATGTTTAATATGACAGCAAAGGAAGACCAAAAACCCAACAATATTAATAAAAGAATATACAGTGGGTGATGCACAATGCCATATCTTCACCACCTGGAACCTGATGCCTAGCCAGCCCTGAGCAGCAGGACTCTTGGCCAGCTCTCCTCCTTATACACTGAGCATGAATGACATCATATGCTATGGAATGCCCCTTTGCATAGTTTGGGTCAGCTATACTGCCTGTGTCACCTCACAGCTTCTTGTGGGAAGTTTAACTCTATCTCAGCAGAAAATCAGAACTAAGCAGTCTGGTTTAGTTATCAAAATTTAGGGTAACTTCTGTAAAAAGACTACTGTACTGCTCATGTGAAGAGAGGCAGGACCATCTGCTCACCTAAGTAAATTGTTACCATTTCATTCACTTAAGGGAGTTTTGTCAGTGTGCTTTTATTGTAAAGGTGTCCCACTGAGTTTAGTAATCTTAAATCATAAAATCATTCTTTTTTCCTGGTGTGAAATGTATTTTTTGGGTTAAATTGTTTAAAATATAGATTCTTGGAGCCCAAAATTCATTGTATATAGCAAATATGGAAAGGAGATTGGAGAAAGAAGAAACAGTCCTCAGGAAAACTTAAATATTTGAGACTAGTAAACCTAATTTCTAATGCCATATGTCATACATATAGAAGAGGTCATATATGCAGGTATATATGCATAAATTATATATCTATACATTTAGACACAGAGAATGTTTGGTGGGGTTGATCCTGGCTGGATGCCATATGCCCACCAAAGCCACTCTTTCACTCCCCTCCTCAACTGGACAGGGGAGAAAATATATAATTAAAGGCTTTCAGGTCAAGATGAGGACAAAGAGAGATCATTCAGCAATGACACTGTGGGCAAAAAAGGCTCATACAGAATAAAATGTATCTAATTTATTACCCAATGAAAACAGAGTAGGATAATGAGAAATAAAACCAATTCTTAAAACACCACCACCTCCCCTCCCTTCTTCCCAGGCTCAATGTTATTCACAATTTGTCTACCTCCTCCTCCCCTCCGAGCAGCACAGAGGGATGGGGAATAGGGATTGGAGTCAGTTCATCATGTGTTGTCTCTGCTGCTCCTTGCTTCTCAGGGAGAGGACTCCTCACACTCTTCCCCTACTCCAGAGTGGGATCCCACTCATGGGATACAGTCGTCCACAAACCTGTCCAACCTGATTGTTACCCATGGGGGCTTCAGTTCACACACTGCCCCAGCATGCCTTCCACGTGGTGCAGAACTTCAAGAACGGACTCCTCCAGCACAATCCCCCATGGAGCCACAAGTTCACCATTGTCTTCTCCACGGGCTGCAGGGGAATCTCTCTATCTGGCTCCTGGAACACCTCATCCCCCTTCACTGACCTTAGTGTCTGCAAAGTTTCTTATCTTTTCTCACTCCTTTCTCTGGTGGCAAAAAGCTGCTGGTTGAGTTTTTTTTCTTCTTAAGTTATCCCAGAGATGCTAACACTTTTGCTGGTTGGCTCAGCATTAGCTGAGCTGGCTGGTATTGGCTCTTTCAGATGTAGGCAAAGCTTCTAGCAGCTTCTTGTAGAAGTCAGCCCTGCGGCTCCCTCCTTCCATCCCCCACCCCCACTACCAGAACCCAAAACAGAAAGATACAAGTGACAAAGTGAAGCAGTGCTGGTAAAAAGGCACAGAAAGTATTTTTTGTTATGTGACTAATATGTCTCAACTATAGCAACAGACTTCCAAAGATAAAACACTTTGTCCCCTCCACCCTCAACTTTCATTCCCTCAGAAAAATCTCATCACCTGTCCTTGTTCAGTGGTTACTGAGCTTTACAGCTGAACGGTTGAACATTATTTTAACAGATCAAGGGATCTGCAATCGATACTGTACCTGCTTTGAAAGTACTTACTGGGGTTCCTGGAGCCCATCAGGGAAGGTCAGTGGACCTGGCATCAATCCTTTCTTCTTGCAGCTGAGCTATTGCTGCAGAGAAGAAAAGCATTTGCTTACAGTGAGAGAAGGTCACATTGCCATGGTTCCCATGCCCAAAATAAATGGTGGTGATGCACAAATGTGAGCATCAGCAGAAACAACTGAAGATGCAATTTAAAAATTCCATGGCTTGACACAAGTGATGCAATTTCAAATTAAAATAAAATCCTGATTTTCTAAAAAGTCCTGACCCGGCTGTCTGGAAATCTGAAAGTCCATACATGGGCTTCAGGCCGCAGATTAGGACTACAAATGCTGGACTGTGAATATTTTAAGGGGAGAAAATTTCATGTCCCACAAGTCTCCACAAATATCCATTTTGTAGGAGAGTTCAGAGGCAATCACCCATCTGCCAAAACATGTATGCTGTCTTTAATCAGGTTTCTGCTGAACGAGGAAAACATCAGAAGAAAATAATAATGAAAAAAACCCTAAAAACAGCCAAACCCCGCTGTTCAATTTTGTTTCTCAAGTAATTATTATCAAATCAAATGGTTAGGACGAATTGGTTAACCCAAATTTTATGATATGTGTAATTGCAGAACTATATCAAGTTGTCATGACATCACTAAAGCCCCCATTAGATTGGAGGACACTTCATTTAAATCCAAGAAAATAACTGTGGAGTTCTAATTTTTACTTTACACATTTTTTGACATAATTATTTGGGTTTTTTGTTCAGGAAGAATGTGTAAAATAAATGCACAGTTTTTCCTTTCAATTGTAATGATTGTTTTTTACTATAAGTTTGATTGATTGTAAAACTCGAGGTCTTGAGGAATGGAGGAACAGTGAAATAAAAAGCAAGTCATCAGAGTGAACTTCATATGTAGGTTACTTGGATAATTTATAAAGAAATCCGAGTTCTGCTGAGTACAACTGGTACTTGATATACATGCTATATATGTAATTTCTATAAGGTTGATAAGAAAGTTAAAACGAAGTTTAATCTGAAGTTTTGCTCTGCACTGATCTGTGAGATCCTATGGTAAGATTGGACCAGGAAAGGTATTTAGAGAGATAATCCTCTTGTATTACCATGCATCTTGCATTTGAAGGGGAGCTATTTCCAACAGGTTTTATAATTTTCTGTTTTCTTTATGCTTTATCAACACATTCTACAGGCAGATATGTGCATGAGTTTACTGTGAGTCATGCAGATGTGCAAATAGTTCTCTAAAGGGAAAACGTGGCCTTTAGTAAACATGTTATGATTGAGGTAGACAGGTTTAAGATGCATAACTTGATTATTAAAAAATATTTCTTCAAACATACCAAAAGTTATTATATGTCAAGTTAAAAGTTATGTGAATTGGAGTGTAAAAGGACAACTGAAACATTTTTCAAGTTATGCAGATTTGTGTTCATGTTGCATAACTCAGAACCAGACAGGATTTTTACTACACTTCCATAATAGTTCATATTTGGGTAGTGCACAAACATGAACAATATTAGCACAAGAGTTCATGTACTTAATCCTCTAAGTGTCATAATAGACATACCATCTCAACTGTAAATAAAAAAATAAAAATATAATTATGTTTTCCTCTTTGTTTCTTCATTTGCACTGTTTATTTAGGTAGCCCTCTGAACACTATTCCTTGCTATTAGATGTCTTACAGGAATTAAATAATACTTTAATAATACTTTAAATGCTCCAGGCAGCTCAGAATACTGTCAGTGTTCAAAGAAACCTGTGTTGCCACTAGTGTTCACTCCTATGCTAAGAATTTCTCTCTTCCTTAGAAGAAATTGCTTCTTCATTTGCTTTCAGGGCTAGAAATTGTTCTGCCAATATTCCTGAGGACCAGCTTGTCCTCACTATTTTAATTTGTGGAAAACAGATCAGACAGACCATCTTAGTGTTCTGGGAGTTTAGTTCAGTTAAATGTCAATACTGAGCCAAAGAGATCAACCCAGTGTCCCATAGATCATTCCTTAGACTCTCAGTCAATATGATTTCACCTGCGTCTCTGTATCTGGTAAGTCCAGTAGCAAGTAACACCAGGGCTAGAAGCCTAGATACATCATTTGAAAGCATAAGAAATGCTGCAGTGGGTGAGATCAAGGGTTCATCTAGCCCAGTTTTCTCTCTCATAGCAGCAATGGGAAAAGCTGTTAGAATTCTTTAGTGGTTGCTCACTAGCATCTGTTTTCACCATTGTGTGTTGTTTCAGCCCTTAGACACTATTGAGTCCTTTGCTGCTGCCATAGCTGAGCATCCTATTTTCATTGGCATCTTCAGGGTAAGAAACTGCCATTGCTTAAACTTTATTGATCAAAGTGACACAGTGAATCAACCACATGGTGAGAAATTATTTTTTTGTCTCCATCTTCTTTATTAATTGTCTAGCTAATAAAGTCTGTTGTCCTATTTGACCCACATGATTAGCAAAGTTATTAATTAGTAGCTAACTTGGACAGAATACTTGCCAGCTTGGTTTAATCTATCTTCTTTCACAGATGTTCACTTTTTAGCTTTATTCAGTGCATATTTATTTGTTTCCAAGATCATCCATTTTCTAATTTGTTGCATTCGAGGTAAAAATGCAAATTATACAGATAGTGTTTTTATGCTTCTAAGTAATGGTTTTTAACCAGAGCTTGTTTCAAGTGTAAGTAATCATATTCAAGATGACTTTGTTTAATCTTCTGTAGGAAATAGGTCACCTGTTAACCATGAGGCACTCCATTAGAAGTCAAAATAGGTCAATAGGAGAAGAGAGCAAATCTGTTTAAATTTAAATATTAAGATGAAAATGTCTTCAATAAACCATAAGTTCAGCAAAGCTGACAAAGAACTTGAAGCAAGAAAGAACGTGGAGGCATGAAAGGGAAGTTGTTTCCCACTACTTTGCCTTTCTCTCTCTAAAGTGGCTACTTTTCATCTATACTGCCACCATAGTTATAGTTTATGTTTTACAGGCCCTTACTTCACTCTTTTCCTAGAGGACTGATTTCAATAGGAGTAAATTGCACAGTGGGTTTTTTCTCATTCATTGGTGAAATGACAGCTTTAAGTCAGGTTGTGGCCATCTACAATATCGGTATTAATATTTCTCAAAGACACTAATGCAATGGAAATGTTAATTCAGTTTTCAAAAGCTGGGGGCTTAGATAAATTGATTATAAACTTCACGGTGTAGGGTTTAACTGTCTCACAATCTTAAATTCCCTGCATATTTTCAAAACAGAGGGTTTACATTTTTATAAGAGAAATCCTGAATAAAGGTATAAACCTTTTGTAACCAAAAAAAATTGCTATTGAGTATTCTCCAACAAGTACTGTCTCAAATGTCATCCTATTCTGATTTTCTATGCTTAAATTACAGTTTCCTGAGATGCATGCAGTAAGCTTGCACCACAAGGCTAAGAAAATCCCTGTGAAATATCTAAGTAGCTCACAGAAACCTTGCAAAATCCTGTCAAATATAGAAAACCCTAAAAGGATTGTTCAGATGTCCCTGAAGGAATTTGAAGATGATGTAAATGTCCTTGAAAATAAAACTCTGTAATTGAAAATCTGACAGATCCTTCACTATAAAATCATCAATGCAACTCAAACCAGACTTTTACAAGGGTTTAGACAGCAAGTTTTCAAAGCAAATTCTTCAAAGGAAATGTTGAGTTATTAATATCAGAAAATGATGAACAAAGGATTGTTAGGTGACTAAAACAGTTAAGCTAAAATTAAAAAAAAAAAAAGTGGATTTATATTTTCAATTTAAAACAATGAAATTAAAAGATCCTGAAATAACGTTGAGTATCCAGAAAACCCACAGGTAAAACCTGTGGAAATTTACCCATTATTTTTCCACATATGATGGAGACTAATGATTAGTGTCAATTTTTAATTTCTAGAATTTCTTCATAGAAGCTAAAGTATTTTGTATGGTGATTAGATGCTGATTTTTGTTGAGAGCACTTTAAAAGACCCCCTTAAATCTCCAAAGATAAAAACAAACAAAAAAAAAAAGCAAGCAGTATTCTGCCTAGTAGCTGACTCTCCCATACGTAGATGTAAATAAGCTACATTGTTACAAAAGTTATAGAGGTAGATACAGCTTTTATTCTGAAAGATGTATAAAATAGTCGATAGCATCTTATTTTAAAACATGTTTGTACATCTTTTCAAACAGGTCATCGTCTTATGACGTCTAACATGAAAAAACCCCCCTACCTCCAAGCCTCATAAAAATGTGTAGTAATAGTAGTAGTAGGGAGGAGAAGGAGAAGGAGAAGGCGAAGGAGAAGGAGAAGGCGAAGGAGAAGGAGAAGGCGAAGGAGAAGGAGAAGGCGAAGGAGAAGGAGAAGGCGAAGGAGAAGGAGAAGGCGAAGGAGAAGGAGAAGGCGAAGGAGAAGGAGAAGGCGAAGGAGAAGGAGAAGGCGAAGGAGAAGGAGAAGGATCTTTGTTCTTCCCCTTATGAGATGGGTGAGTGAGCAGCATGTGGTGCTCAGCTGCTGCCTGGGGCTGATCCATGGCAACTGGGAACAAGAATTATTACAATTTCTCTTATTAGTTTTCTGGATGCTCTTACACAGTAGAAGGATTTGCCTTCCTTATGGGGAAAGGCTGGGGGAGCTGAGTCCCTTTAGCTTGAAGAAGAGGAGACTGAGGAGGCAGGATGCCAAAATCTGAAGAGTAATATGAAAAATTGGGATACTTTTACTGATAATTTGGAGACAATATAAACTTCTAACTATGTGTTTTAGTTTGTTGGTCTTTAACATCCTTTAAAATAAGAGATTAATTGTAAAAAACAGGGAGAGATTGAACAGTTACAGGAAGGCTTAAACTAACAATCCAAGTATCATTCAGGTCGACTCCCCCAGGCAGTAACTCCTTACCTCCTTCATGGACAGCCCTCTCTGCCCTAGCTCAGGGAGAGCCACGGGATGTGTTGGATCCAGGACAGCCGGTTTCATACCTCTGTCTGCTGGAAGAGCACAGTAATATGCATTGAGAACAACCTTTGTTGGTGGATCGGATAAATTTAACTAGTGAAATAAGCTGAATGTGTAGGTACAAATACTGTACCTCTCTTTAACAGGTGGAAGTAAAAGCTTCACAACTAAACACACAGTTCTGGGGTTCCTGATGACCTAAAGCTTCTTCCAGGCTTACTTAGAGTTTTGTATAAACTTTAAAGCACACACTGAATAAAGGCTTCAAGATTTGATTCACTGTACCTATTAATATCCTGCACCCTTTCCTTTTGCACTGTTCTCCCTATGAACAGAAACTTGCAAGTTCAAGCCAAGTTTTCTGACAATTACCTTTCTGAAGACAAACCATCTGCAAGCTGTGCAGTCTTTCAGGAAGTCATTTAGGAGCTTGAAATTCTGCCTGAAAGGGGTTTTCCCTTTCTTATTGAACTCATTGCTTCCTCTTTTGGTAGTTGCTCCTCTGCCCTGCAAAACAAAACATCCAGTCGCATCTTGCTGGAGAGAGTTGATGGATGAAACTATTTCTTACTGGAAATGATCTCTACACTGCTAGTCAAGCTCATCTTGTCCCAAATGGATTCTGCATATGGCTTTTTCCCATACAGAATAAGAAGTAAACAGAGACTGATAGATACTGGCTTTCCATCATCCAAACTGTCAGCTGCTGTACATTAAGAAGTTATCTATGCCTTTAATTGTGAGTAGGAGAGGGATTTAGAACTTGCAGGAGCATAATTGTTTCACAGTAAATCCACGGATAAGCCCCTCTTCCTTACTGCCCACGTAGAGTTCCACTGACTTTAAAGTACTAAATTGTCCTTTTCCCTTCAAATGCTGGTGACTAACACAAGATGTATTATCTCGAAGCGTTCTTTGGAGCTTAGGCCTTAATGAGATACTGATATTACAAACCAATAACCAAAATGAGGAAACATCAAAATGAAGCATAAGGCTGCTTATCTCTTTACTGCCACATCTCTTTACTGTGTTAATTTTGAAACATGTTTGTATGTTCTATCTAATCTCAGTCTTGATGTTAAAAGTTTCAAGAACTGACAAGGTTCCTCCTCCTGTGATGTTTTCCTGGAAACAAGGTGTAAGGATGTGCGGAAGAGCAAGGGAGGGCAGGATTTTTATCTTTTAATGTGCCAGAGACTGAAATTTTCTTTTCAGTTTACCTAAACAGATATATCAGGCTTATATTGATGTTTAAATTTCAGTTTGGTGAATTGCTTTTTCCTTGTTATCGATGGATTTGAACTCAAGTGAGAAAATAGCTTAGGAATAGGAGGTAAATGGTCCTGTGATTAATTAAATACCTACAGATCCCCTGGGGTTGGTTTCTTTTGAGCTCCGGCAATCTTGTCTTGTTTGTAGGGTAAGGATACAAGAATATGTGCCTATTTAGCAAAAAGCACCTATATAAATGAGCTAATGATAATTCCCAGTTGCTTGTATTCCCCAGCCTGCCTAAGATGACAAGGGATTTTGCGTATTGATATTATTAATAAAGACAGAAAAAGTTGCTGTTTATCAATCTTCTGTTTAGTGACTGTAATTTACACTACAATAACATTTCTTACAGATTAATATAAAGTGATTTCTCACTTTGGGTGAGTGTATTTGCACTCTTTGAATCAGTGGGTGATGCAAGACTCTCATGATATCAAACATTTGCACCAACCTCAGGTAGATGTTGTTCGTCTCCTATCTTCTAAACAAGCAGGACAAGTCACATAGTGCCAGTCACATTCTCAGAGATTTCATGTGAAAAATAAAATGTCAGATAAATTATAGGAATAAAATATTTTGACATTGTACAACTTCTTTTAAAACAAGAAGGTGTGGTAATTTGGCTTGGTTTCTCTTGGTATTTCCTCCTACAAAGAGGTAATCTACTTTCACAGCTATCTCATAGGACAGGATGATGTTAAAGGAATATTTAATAATTGGTGGGATTTCTCTGCTTGACATCTGTCTTTCCATTTTAATTGAGTTAATAGAATTCTCTTTTGCGCTTTGTTTGTATTTCAATAATCATTTAGTGCTAAATTTTTGACATAGAACTTCAATTAGCTCAGGGTAGAAATTTGTATGCTGAACAAACATGAACAGAAAATAGAATTCTCTCTCTTTTCCCTTCTTGCTTTTCTAGGCTGATGGAGTGTGTACTGTTAGAAAACTGTCAGAAATGACGATGTCAGGATGCGATCCCAGTATTCTTTATGAACAATGCAATGATATAACTCAATGAATGTACAAATGTAAGTAGAAAAATGAGAAGACTTTGACAGTAGCACCTGAGATTGACTTTACCCATATTTGCTGGCTGTTGAATCTGAGCAATTTTTGTGTGCTTAAGTATTCATAAATACATTACATTTTAAAGAGAAGAGTATTCATATCATTCTGTGGGTACTTGACTATGGGGAGCAGTAATACAACATGCAAATGGAAGTTCAATAAAGCATTAAATGATATTGCTATTGACAACCACAAAATAAAAGAGTGGAAAAAGAAGGGAACTGACCACTAACATTGTTCAACGACCCATGACAGTATAATATTAATCTTGAAATGCTGACTTGTGGACTAGTCAGTAAATTACAAAGATTGCTTAAGGGCCCTTAACATTAAAGGATTTAATGATTTATGTAATTTGCAATATGCAGCATGTCACATCTCATTGCAATACTGAATGTTTTATGTGTAACCATCTATCTAAGTGGCTGTTGCTAAATTTTCCTAGGTCCTGGGTGTGTGAGAGAATAAAATTTCATCCCTTTGTATAATTAATTTAAGGAAACAAAATGAAAATTTTAAGCTGCAGGGAAACCATTTATTATTTTGATACTGAAATTTCTCCTCTAAGTATCTATCTAGAGACAACAATTTTTCCAGTCAAACACCAGGGATGTTGGTGGACACTGTTTATCAAGAAGCTGACTAACAAAAAACCAGATAGTTTCTGATAGTTATTAACTTTATTCATTACCTTATTATTAACTTAGCTTAATAGCTTTTCGGCTTTATTGAGCACTGCCAAGTTAGTTGCTTGAGAAAAAAGACTTTGAGAAAAGATCCAGGCTTCTAAGAATTTTGGGAGGTTTGGACATTTTAATGACTCTCTTCACTAATGTTTAATTTGTTTCTGTCAATCAGTAATAATACTGTACTTTGAGTCTTGCTGCTGATCTCAAAATACTTACAAGCGGATCAAAGAAAATATTCACATTCTTTGATATTTTCCTCATGATTAAATGAAATCTGAACTGATGAAGGTGACTTTTCACTGAAGTGGTATGTAACTATGGAACTTCATGCCTGCAAGACTTTGATTTAAACCTGGTTTTCATCTGCAGCAATGAAAAAATTGATGATAGGCAGGAGACCTATGCCAGTTATGTCGTTGGTTACAGTGAAGGGAACTTTTAAAAAAAAGATATCCTCAGCTTTTCAGTTCAGTATGGTATTTACATGTTCTTGTGTCAAACAGTCCCTTTATTTTTGGATGTAGATATTGGGGTTCAGACTGATGTTGCATAGGTATTAGAGCATATGCATGTGGGTATGTGTGTGTGCATATGCACATCCACACTCAGCTATTTTTCCTCACTTCAGTAAATTGTCCTTATGCTAACTCACCTCTGTCACCAATTATCTCTAAAATCCTCAATCCACAAAGCACAAAGGGGGTGGAAGAGTTGGTCTTGTAAGGATTTTAAGGAGAAACTCTGGAGCTTTTTATTTTTCTCCTCCAGTCTTTCTCTCTTGTCCCAGAGAAAGCCTCCATCCTGTCCCCCCACTCACGAGTTCTCTGTTTGCAAGAAGTAAATGTTGATTTGAACATAATAAGAAACACTTTATTGTGTTTATTTCAGCTTTAAAAACAGAAAGCAATGCCTGATCAAGGCTTCCACTTCAGTGAAACAGAGGGTTTTTCACTGACTTTTAAAATGGTGATATCCATCAAAACAGCTCCATCACAAAACAATAAGGTACAGAAAGTGTATTTGCAAAAAGTAAATGCAATGTTAGAAAGCAAACATGTAACTTTTCTCCCCCAAATAAAGAACTTCAAAGTTATTCTCAATTCAGGAAGAGCTTCACAATCAGATCCTGGTACCAGACATGCCATTTGATGAAATGTATTTAATTGAATTTCAAATTGTTTCTTGTTTGCAAATGAAAGATAGGACTTTTGGCTTTCTACTCAGCCACATATTTAGCATAAAGAATCAAAGAGTGGTGACATGAGAAAATATCTGAGAAATTTTAATTTGACACAAGAACTTCATATTGAACACTGCAGATTTAGCTGATGGGTTCTGTCCCACTGATTATCTTCTTCTGTGCAGGTTATGAATCGGATGAATTCACTCAGTGCTTCACTTATTTATTATGAAGCACTTCATGCAATGAGAGTGTTGTTCTTCTGTGCTATATGGCTTTTTAAGTGGATCAATACTCAATGAAATTACTTATGCAATATTGCTTTAAACATGCTGATTTATGAATAATATCAGTTTCAATTTCCCCTTTGTACTTAGAGACAAAAATATACTTCCAGCAATAATCTTTGAGAAATGCAAATAATCTGCTTCCACTTTTCTTTTTTAATTTTGCTCAGATAATGTTAGCATGGTTTTATTTATTTTATTAATTGTCAAAAAATCAGTCATTATAGGCCTTTTGAGTTAGCTTTGAGTTTGAGCTATTAGCAAACTTGTGTAAAATGGCTTAGAAAGTTATTTCATTAGCTTCTAACAAAATTATTTCTTTATCTTTGAGAACACTTTTTGTTTGTATTGCTCTTGCATCTTAGAATATGCAAAAGAAATCTGAAATATTAGGGCCAGATGCTGTGAGGACCATGTGCAGTTTTTTCTTTATGTAGAGCAACTTGCTTGCTGAAAAACATTCTGTTAATGCTAAAATCATTTTGTTGTGCATTAAGGTCAAGCTCTGTCTCTGCAAACTCTTGAGACCTGGCAATGTCACGTACAGTTAGTGTTAGCCAACTGATGGCCCTGTAGGTGGAGGACAGACACCTTCAGAGAGTGGTGAGGTCCACCTGGAGCTTCAGCTCTGAATACACTGTTCCTGTCTCCTTCCATTAGCTGGGAAGGGAACAGACCCACTATCTAGATCTTTAACCTTTAGAAAAGTGAGGTTAGGTGAGGGGAATTGTGTTGGCTGACAATGCAGTGGTACCTCAGAGCTGCAGCTGCAGAGATGCTGATCTGAGTATTGGCAATGGTGGTGATGATGGGGGTGGACCATGGGCACCTGTCCTGGTTTCAGCTAAGAGAGTTAACTTTCTTCACAGTAGCTGGTATGGGGCTGTGTTTTGGATCTGTGCTGGCTAACAGTGTTGATGACACAGGGATGTTTTCCTTACTGCTGAGTAGTGCTCACACAGAGCCAAGGCCTTTTCTGCTCTTCATACCATGCCCAGTGAGGAGGATGAAGGTGCACAAGGAGTTGGGAGGGGACACAGCTAGGACAGCTGACCCCAACTGACCAAAGGGATATCCCATACCATATGGCATCATGCTCAGCATGTAAAGCTGGAGGAAGAAGGAAGAGGGAGACATTTGGAGTGATGGTGTTTGCCTTCCCGAGTCACCATTCCATGTCATGGAGCCCTGCTTTCCTGCTTTTTTACCTTCCTTTTCCCTGCTGTTAGCAGCACCTGAGCTACCTTCATAGACAACTGATCAAATTTAAGTTTGGAATGCCCTGCTAGGATATTTTCCTAGTGTCTCTCACTCTCAGAACACACATTAGGAACAAAATGCTTTCTCTCACTGAAAAATCCTGTCACATAAGGAATAAAGTATTGCTTACTAGGATTTCATTAAATAACTAAAAATTCACTGTCAGAGCTGAAGTTGTTATTCAAGAGTTGTACTCTCATGAAAAGGCTTTTTTTCTCATCTTTAAATCTTCTTTTAATGATGTGCTTTTCATTCAGTTTGTTACAAGGAAATTGCTTGCGTTCTCAATAAAATTTTAAGCAGTCTATTCTGTAACTAAACGATGCTCAAGAACAAATAATTTCAGAGCTATATATCAAGTCCATGCAAATTCTACAGAATCATCTCTTCTGAAGCAAATTTGTTAAATGACTTAAAATCACAGTGAGACATAAGTCATAAGAAGGAAATGGATAAAATTAATTTAAAATATGCAAAATGAACTTAATTTGTGCTTGTTTGTGAACAATTATTACTAAAAGATATTAAACCAGAATGAGTAATATTTACAACCAGCTCACTCACTCATCTCTTACCACTTGCAGTGTGTCAGTAATAGACAGAAATTTGTTTTGTAGTGAGTTGAATGAGTATAGAGAAAAAAGGAGTTCCTCTATTCATTCGGTTGTCGCATGGAGAGCAGGATTTAGCGTCTCTGTTTAGGCTTAACTTACCAAAACTTGTGGAGAAATCTTGGCCAACCCTACTGTTATAGCTAGGTGTGTAGTTCCCAAAATAAACTCATGCAACATAGCTCTGAGGAGATGGTCAGAGCTCCCTGCTGTGGAGGAATATCTTTTTAGCCCAAATGTATATAGTACAAACCATAGCCTTGTCAGGTATGCAGTGTTTAAGTCTTGACCGTTGTGCTGAAGTGTGGGAGTTCTCAGGAAATTGAGCTCTGCACCAGACAGAAAAGAGAAGAAATCATGTCAGTTATGCACATACCAATGCAACAGCAAAGGAGCAGGTACCTGTGCTGGGCAGAAGACTTCCACTGCTCTTGTCCCACACTTGAGAAAGGGTCACTCCGGTGTCCTTCTGCGCTAAAAGTGCTTTTGAATTCTGGACCAAGTTGCTCCTGGAAATAGGAGGGCATGCACAGCACCTACAGAGAGCATGCAGAGCAGGGTCTGCAGTCAACCCTTCTATAGCCACTGTCTTAGTCCTCAGTGGCCACATAAAATGGATGAGCAATGGATATGTCACCTCCAGCCATACATACATTGTGTACATAACTTACCCAAGACCTTGCTTTAATTCTTCCAGTAAAGGAGAATACGCTCCATCCCTGTGCATCCAGCACTGCCTGTTATGACTCTGTGGCCTTGGACATTTCTGTGATGTGCTATCACCATCCCTGCAGCTGGTGGCACTACAGACAAATCTGTGTCTTTGTGAGTAAGGTAAACTTCATTTTGTGAGGTAGATCTTCTTCACAAAAAAGGGTACAGAGGTAGGAGTTTAAGCTCTTTGCATTAGGAAATTAGGAAAGGTAGAGGTGATATTATAGATCCTACGAAGAAGTGAACAAATTGAAATGTGAGAATCGTGATCATTTCTAGTCTAATTCTTGCCTTGAGCCAGCACATGAGCAATAATGATACTCTCAGATGAACTGGTCTGTGGACATGAGTAATTATAATCCCCAATACACAAAAGCATGTATCTCATTATAATGAAGCACAGAAGTAAACAAAAATAGAAAGACTAGAACTAAAAGTTCAGAATGTCATTTAGACACTTGGCTTTAGTCAGTCAGATGAAGTTTTACGTAAGAAGGAAGTCTGCATATGGAAATCCGCATATGTTTGTGTGAAGAGTAGTCATTGGAGATATTTATCCAATACTTGTAAAGAGAGTGGTTATTCAGTTCAAATATTTAATTGTCTAACAATCAAAGTGTGAAGCTTGTGGAGATACACTGCTTATAAAGTTAAAATGCAATTCTGTGCTCACATTTCTGTGGTAACTAGTTCAGTAGGATGAAATAATTCAATATTCCAGCCCTATTTCATAAAAAACCTAAAGTACTTACCAAAAAGTAAGTATAGAATTATAAATTTCATATGACTAAATGTAGTCAGTTACTGTAGATTGCTCTTAGAGTCAGTGCAGATCCAGTGAGCAACTCAGTTCATTTTAGAGGAGATATCTTAAATATACTGTAGATACATGTATTTAATCAAAAGAATCTGCCATAGCAATATAAAAATTTTAAACTGAGAAATCAGATGTCTATGCATTCAAATTTCATTTAAATAAATCTGATACTAATTTTTTAGGTATCCATAAAATATCCACATAAAGTTTACCAAGCAAAAAGCTGTAGTAGAAACCTGTGCTGGCCACCAAACTATCAAGACAGATTTGGAGATCAGTTGGTTCAGTTCAGTCTGATTCTTCTGATTTTACAAGGAAGTTGACTACCTAGCTATATAAATTCACAGCATTTCCAACACTTCCACGTTTCCTTACCGGAAAGAGCATGGCACTGAAAGATATATGTGGTGGAAACCCTGGTTCCACCGAAGTCAAAGAGAATGTTTCCTTGATTTGGGAACTGCCAGGATTTCACCCCAGGACAAGGATGGTTGTGCTATGTCACTGTAGACCTGCACAGGTAATGAAGGTATTCACTCAGACTTCAAAACAAAACCACTCTCCTCCCACCCTCCTGGTGGCTGGTGTCTTCCTCATTTTGTGTTCCATCAAGGCACCTGCAGACATCTCCATCATAGGGAACAGCATGTCTTGTGCTTGAAATGTGAACAAAGAAAAGAGTGCTGGAGTTCAGTGATGACTCACATCTGGCAGCACGTATTCCTGTCACTTCTGAACGGCACTGCCCTGCTCTGCTCCACAGAAATGTTTTAAATGATGTGGGAGATATTTTGTATGGAGAAACAAAGCAATCTGTACATGACTCACAAAGATCTCATTATTTTATCCCTTACTCAAATTGCTCTTTAGATCAAAATTGTATTAATACTCATAATTAATTTGGCCTTCCATAACGCTTTTAATCCAAGTATCTCACAACACTTCTTGAGCATTAACTAATTAAGCTAGTCACAATATCTCTGTGATGTAGCCAGGGAATCTGTGCAGCTTGTTTCATCCACCACCAAGAAGCAGTCACCTCTGGGGTCAAGTAAGGCAGCTGTTCAATAATGCATAGCGGCACCATGCCACACTTTGGGAGAGGAAGTGAGAAATAGCAACCCTAATTGGAACTACAGGGGGATTAAGGGAGGAAAATGTAATTATCTCTAATTTCAGATTTAAAAGTGATATCTTGTCTTTTCCTCTGAAAATTGTTAAAGGCTCTTTAATGTCCAGTTGGTTTTTTAGCTCATGGTACAGAAGTCCTCTAAAATAGCCCAGGTCCCCTGGTGCCCTCTGGCCAGAGTCTGAGAGGAGTGCCTTAATATGTCATCATTTCATGACCTCTTATTTTGAAGTTCTGATTCTACACATAGATGCCCAGAGTAAATAGTTTATGTGCTTCTTTGATGAATACCTGTAAGCAGCTGCCAATAGTTAACATTCCTCCCTAAAAGGATTATTTCATGTTGTTTTATGTCCACTGGACAGAAACAAACTCAAACACTGGGAAAATAAATTATCTTCCTTTCATACTGAGAAAGACAGTGATTAAAAGGTCATAGAATCTTATTTTCAGGCCTCTATTAGCTCTCACTCATCCTTCTTTCTGCCTGTTAAAATATCGTTCAGTCTGTACGACAAACTCTCTCTGTACTTTTGATGCCCTTGTTAAAAAGACAGCTTGAACACAGAGTCTAAAATATATTCTGCCTAACATGAGAGTTTTCACCTATCCATTCTCAGTTGCTTCTCTACTAAAACAAGATTTAAAAACAACAACAACAACAACAAAAATCTACTAACCCCACTGATGTGGAAGCTCTGCAAGTGCCTTTTGGACAATTGCTCCCCAAAGCATGAGCACTCCATTTGTGCTTACTGCTGCTTCAGCCCAGACCCATCCCCATGGGGAAATGCACCCAGCTTGTTCAGGGCTTCAGAGGCTGAAGCATGCAGGGTACAGTGCTTTGGGAGTCTACCAGGGGGACAAATGCCTTCACACACCATTCCCTGTTCTCAGGAAGGGGCAGATGGAGCAATCCCATGGACAGAACAATCACTGAAAACAGCATCACTAAGGAAGTTTCACATAAGATAAAAACCTGATCTTAACTTAGATTCTGAGGGACAAAGGGTCTTCTGTGTCTCTAGGTAAATCGCTGGAATGGAAGATTACTCCCACCACTAAGTAGCAGAGACTTCAGTGAATCTCTGTCCGCTCAGCTTCAATTATAAAAAAGCACGTCATAGGTAAGTATTTATAAATAAGTTTGCCAAGGCTGCAGAGGACCCCAGGAACCCAGATACTTCCACTAGGGCCTAGAAAAGTCAAGAGGGACAGAAAACTCACTTTTCTCCATCTGGTTTACAATAAAGTCATTTTTCAGACCTTGGAATTCATATGCATATCTTTTTGTTTGGTTTTTGGTTGCTTTGGGTTTGGTTTTTTTTCCCGTTCCTGTGTAATAGAACATGTATTCTTATGAAGCAAGAAAATAGAGGACAGTTATAATAAGGATTGCTAAAGAACCCCGACGATTATTTAATTTTGGGGAAGCACAGCCACTACTGTAGCACCTGGATGATAAAGTTCTTAAAACATATAGAATTTTATATATTAAGTAAAACCATCCATAAAACCAGTATTTTTACTATCTAGCAATGTTATAATCTGCAGTGATTTATATCATCCTCCATTTTATGAAAACCGTGAGAACTGACATACATTATTATCATCAAGGGAGCCAACAGCTGACATGACTGTTCCCAAGATGAAAACAGCATTGCAAGATGACTCTTTAAGTAGAACCTCTATGAGGAGGAAAATTCCAGTTCTTGGATGATTTAAATTCTCCAAATGTCTTGATGCTTTCAGATACTTTATAAAAGAAGCATTCTAGAAAAAAATACTTCATCAAAGTTCAGTTTTCCAGTTTTCTGGTTATAGAATAATTGCAATTTTGTAACAAAATCATACAAAAAAACCCTTGGAAATACTTCATTCTGCATAAGTATTCTAACAAAAAGTTCTGACATGAACAATCTATCTCTGTGTTATTTGGGTAAAATTAACACAACATCACATTTCACCAGAGCAGAACATCTGTCAAAGTTTTAATAGCTTTTGTTCTTTAAGCAACTGAACTCACTTTAAATTAAAAAAAAAAAAACCAACCAATTCTTTATTTCAAAGAGAATTCTTTAAAAAGTAAGTTAAATTTTCTTTCCAAATATACCCAGAAGTATCCACACCTCTTTCATCTTCCAAATGACTGTATTAATCATGTTCATTATGGAGTGCATCATGAACAGCTGGAGCTTCACAGTCACAGTGGCTGTACTTCTATTTTCTTTGTTGGAAAATGCAAGCCCTTTCTCCTCAAAAGAGAGGAAGAGCAACTCTAGGCAGCTACTGGTAGCTGAAATATGCTGTGTTCATCACATTGCAAGCCCAGGAAATACTCATGGGGAAGGGGTGTGGTGGTGAAGTTAACTTTAGGGGACTAAAAGTTATAGTCAAGGTTGGGCTCTTCATGGGGATGAGGGATGTGGACTCCTAGGTGATTCATCTCACTCCAAATTACTTACCTAATTGCATGCCTTACCTAATTGCACACCTTACCTTACCTACCAGGGAAAATAATTGCAACTTGGATATACTTGTTATTCTCTGCTGACACTAAAGGGATCAAAAAGTAATTAATTCACTCGTTGTTAACTAACTTTGTCTAAATTTTGGTGAAATGGCCCTACCCTAAGTGCCTACAATTAACTTCAAATAATATTTTTAAACTGCTTTTGGATTTTGATGACCATTCTTAAAACCGACAGGAAGCTGTCCAGCCTGGGTAAGTGCCAGGGACTACATGTGCAAGAGTGGTGCTAGAGCAGTGACATTAGCAGCAACAGTGTATGATAAAGTCATATTTCAGGTTTAACACTTCATAAAATATTGCATTTGAGCGAATGAGGGAATGAATAAATGCGTTGTTTGAATATTACTATATCTGTACATGCTGCTGTGCATAAAGTGGAAGAAACACAGTAGATACAAAAAAACCCCAAACCCAGTGCCATATCAAGAGCAATGACTAGATGTCTTGGCTTGGCACAGATGTGTTTCTAGTTTGCCATGTGAAGAACATACGAGACCTTTGGTCTTATTTGTGTGAATTTATACAGGAAGCAGAAGCATTATTAAAAACAAGTTTAGGTTTTAAATGTGTGTGCAGTGCAAAAATACAGGCAATCAGTTGCTGTTAGAAGTTAAATGGAAGTATCGGTGCCTGTCATTGCTCTGTTAGAATTTACTCAGGAGAAAAATGTAGGCAACCAGCTGCGCTGATACACAAGGACTGAACTCTCCTCTTAACAATATTGACACATCATGGCTGGCAGAATAGCAGAAATACCTAAATTAAGGGTTAATTTGGGATTCTCCATGTCGTGCAGCAGTCTGACATATTCCAAGTACCCTTCAGTGGGACCACACAGATGTTGCAGAGGAGACAGTGAGCCAGCTCTTTTAACTTCACAGCATATGTTTTGCTGTTCTGCTCAGAGCTGCTTGGATGTAACAGCCAAATACAAAATGCACGAAGTGTCAGTGATTTCTCTCTAGATGTAACCATTTACACCATGGCAAAATTGGATAGAAAGGGAAATGAGGCGGGGGAATGTAAACAACAGAAAAACGACAGATTCTCCTAGAAAAACATTCAAGAAAGTTATATGCAATGACATGATAAAGGACATCACAAATGCTAAGCAGTTCAACATCCTACCCAAAAACCCACACTTAACTATCCAAATTAAGACCATTATAAATAAATTCATCCCCACCCCATACAGTGTTAAGCAAATACAGAATCAAGACAGAGGGAAACCCAAGCACAAAAGGAAACATCTTGTTTGTCGGTTATACTCAGTCAACCAGGAGAACAGATGGCCTTTAATAGCATGGCCTGAAATGTCTAATTACATGAGAAACTCTGTATATTTTTTCTGAACTTCTAATTGGTCCCCCAACTGTGCGTGAAGACACCAAAATGTTTCAATAGATTAAATAATAAATATCAAGATAGACTGTGTTACAGTGTGCACCGGGGCTATTGCTAATGTGGATTTAAAAAATACAGCAGTGCAAGGAGGGATTCGGCCTTGTGAGTCCAGACTGCCATGCAGACAAGCTATACTCATTTCTTTGGAAGTCTTTCTCCTAACAAGTTGGGCACCTTGCCGCCACAAAGGTACAAACACAGTGTGCATGATAACAGATTTAGGGTCACTAAGAATTTAGCCTACATGACAGGCATGAGAGGAACAGTGGCCAGTAACTATAGCAACCAATAAAAACATAAGAGGAGAGGGGAATGGACATTACACATCAGCACGCCAAACTGAAATGCAACAGTATAACTAAAAGTGTAATAATATATTGCAAAGATCTAACCTGCAAAAATAATGAAATACTTTATTTATATTATTAAATAAATAAATAAATACACTAATGAATAATTAATATGTGTTTAAAGACTAAGATGTAGTTAAGTATCTAGAGAGTAGCAAAAAACCATATAATCAAGTTCACAAACTTGTTAACAGACACGGAGACTAAGCATTGAGGCAAGAAAAAAATCAGTAACAGCAAATGTGTTTTTCAGTGTGCACTGAATTCAGAAATGTATCTATAGGTATAGGACCATTACCTTATTGCCCAAAGTCTTGTATAATGTTTCACTCTTGTAATAGGAAATATGGCTGTCTATGGTTATAGGAAAACATTGGAGTTCTGCTATTTTGGTCAATCATATCTTTTAATCCAGGTCATCATCATGCTGTTTAGCCACATTAAATGGTGTGCTGCAACTAGAAAAACTGCTCCAACACATCTCTCTGATGCTTAGAAATCTTCTTTTCAGTATAAATTTATTAATGGCCACTTTATACTCATTTGCTCTTGTGCCAGCAGTGGCTATTAGTTCAACAGCTATTCTCTGGTGTAGTAACATGCAATATTATAGAGACGCCACATTTTGTTAGGCTGTGAAAACCAAGTTCTTCTCAGAAGACAGTATCATATCTAGTTCAACACCCCTGCCATGGGCAGGGACACCCTCCCTGACCAGGTTCCCTTGGTGAGGGTGACCACTAACATGTGAGCTAATATACTGTAGAAATTCTAGAAACTAATCCTTTATCCTTGCCTTTGTGTTTTGAGGCTTATCATTATTATTTATATATGTCCTCCATCATATACTCAGAAAATTTTAATCCCAGGAATAAGAAATTAGTAGAGTTATAGAGATCTCTATTCACCTGTCTTCGCAACCCATGGCAGTAATTCAGGTACTGGGCAGTAAAATCTCTTATAATCCCAGAACACAGCTGACCAAAATCCTTTCTGTTTTCATCCATCTAACCTTTATTTTACTGCTGGTTACTACCATACTGATTCTCAGCTGATTTAATCTTATCTTTCCTGGACAGCACATACCCTTTTCCATCAGTTACTGTTATTTCATTATGCTTCTTTCTGCTGTAAAGAATCTGCTCATTTAAAAAAGTCCAGATGGATCACCAGTATTTTACACATATTTCCAAGAAGGCAGAAGGATAGATGAAATTAAAGACAATGGAGGTCCATGGCCATAATATGTAGTGTGCTGAACTGAAGGCAAACCCCGTTTTGTGGAGGTGCAGTGTTGCATGTACAAAGTATAATGTCTACAATGACATTGCTTTCCCTTTTGGTGTGCAGTCAGCCAGTCTGACACACCTTGATAGCTATCTTTGCTCTCTCCTTGTCTCTGTTTTGCAGGGGAATCTGGCTGAATCTCTACAGTGGTCCAAAAAGGTTCTTTTCTTTTCCTCTTAATCAGAGTACAAATCTTACAGAGTCAGAGAATGTGGACTCCTATTACCAGCCAGCCATTAACACAAGAGGTCCCTCTCTGGGCAGTACTACAGATGTTTTCTGAACCGTCTATGGTGTTTTGTCCCTGAGGTTCCTAGTGCTCGTTGCCCAAATACTGGGACTCTCTCTGGAGTCCACTTCCTGCCTATCAACGCAGAACCTAGTTGCTACCTGTCTACAGATTCTAAATTTCACAAGGCAATATCTACCATGATAGAGCAAAACTGCATTCGCTGAGGTTGTCAGACCCCAGCCTCTCATCACTCCCTGGGGTCTTTGTCCAGCTGCAGTTCTGCAACACATAGCTGAGCACTCAATAGACATGTTGGTTTATGTCTGTACCAGTAAGCACATCAGTGAAGATCCACTCAGTAATCCCCAGGCTAGTTACCTTTGACTGGCTGTGCCCATGCTGTTAATTTTTCTCAGTTTTCAAAAAATGAGGTTGCCGCATCCAAACTGACTGTAGTGAATGGATCCTGGCATGGTCCAGTCTCTGCTGTGAAGCTGCTCAGGAGGATACTAGTTTGCTCAGATGAAAATGTGCCAGGGACTGGTTTAACAATTCATCAGTGCATACATTTTATTGAATCGGTTTCAATTATAATTGTATACAGCCCAATGATACTCACACTCCTTTTCAGTTACAGCATTCATATGCATGTATGCTTCCTTGTTCCCCTGACAGTTACCCCTTCTCATGGCTGGCTATTAGAAGCAGTACCAAAACCTTTATTTGCAACTATTCAAAGCTCTGGGAGTTTCAGAACTTCGAAGGACTGAGATTTACACCTAGAGATTAGCATTTTTATGTCCCCAGATCTTGGCTTTCACTGACATACAGGAACCTGTTTGTAGTGTGGAGGCCTGTGGTACCTATCTCTTTGTGTAGCAATTTCCAGAGCCTGGAAAATTTCCATGTGTTTAAAAAAAAATAAATCTACAAAGAAGTACAACAAAGGTTTATAAGTATAAAGAGCTAAAAAGTAAGTTCTGTACTCTTTAAGTATCATGACACCTGCACTGCTAGAGTCAGAGCTGTACTACTGGAAGTCTTCCAGGGTGGATAAATAGGATAAGAAATAGGATAAGAGAAGAAGCATTAGACAATCACAAAGCCCCATAGTACTCACAGGATGCTTGCTCTGCAAGATGTCGAAAAGAAAGAAAATTGCTGAAGTGATGGCAAAAGGGGGAAGTGGAGGGAAGCTGAGCTTGGAGGAACAAAAATTAGTATCAGCAATCCCAGGAGCTTCAAAATACTCAGATGTATTGTCTGAGTTGTCCTGTTCTTATGCTGAAGGGAGAGTCAGACCCTGGCAATTCAAATAAGGATGGTTTGAAGCAGTCAGAATTGGCCATGAGAAAGCAAATTGCAGATAAGAGGAAAGTTTGGAAATACTATTTTGCATCATAATGGACAAACCAAATAATATTCTGGGTGAAATCACCTTACAGAAATAGGGAAGGTGAAACACAGCAACTCTATAATTTAATACAGTGCTAACAAAGAAGATGACTTCTGATAATTATTCAGCACACAGTATTGCAAGTTCATTAAAAAAAAAAAAAAAAAAAACCAAAACAAACATGAGAAGGCATATCTCAGAGACAGCTACATGTGGGATCAATGTTTAACCAATCAAGTAGATGAATAAATGAAGTGAAGATTAAGTGTATTCAAATTCTTAACATTAAATTAGAAAAAGAACAGAACAAACCCCTTGTTTGCAAGATAATAGATCTATTCATTTGGAATAAGAAATTCAGAGCCTTCTTTGTAAAACTCTGAAAATGGTTCTTAACTAGCAATAAATAACATAATTCTGCAGGTAGTTATTCTGCATTTGAATTAGACATATGCAGCAGTCAGGAGTTGCTATCAAAACAGGATAAACCATCTAGGAAGGGTGTCAATTTGTTTTCTGTTTCCTATCCAATTGTGTATTTGCTTTACAGTGTTTTAGTTTTCATTCCCACTCTCTATAACTCTTGCATTCTTCAAAATAGAAATAGGTAGATTGAGGCAGATGTATTGTTTACTGTGTGTTTATTACAGGGTGTCTGTTACACAAACTAGTTTGTTTCAGAAACCATAACATAACTAATCTAGATCAAGGCACAAGGTCATATAGTTAAATTAAACCTTTTTTTCCTGTGGTTTTAAATGATTACCTCTGGGCTTTCAAATCAGACTAGACAAGGAATCCCGTTATTACAAGCCTGTCACATAACAGATAGATATTATCTTAATTGAAGTACCTGTCCACTGAAAGGCACTTTATGCATTAGAATAGTTTCCAGACATTCCAATTTTGAAAGATACCATTTTTTTCTCTATAGAAAGATTGAAAATGTATTATTTCAGCCTGAGATCTTGGTAACAGACGTTCCAAGGAAGTAGCTTTATATGCAATGAATTGGAGTCTAGTATAACTTGATATTGTAAAAGCAGAAGAAAACACAAAATCTAAAGTCAAATTGAAAACACATCAAAACCAAAAAAAGGATATGTCAAAAGATTTTTTAATTATTTGTCTGTATTCTCCCAGGTTTAAACAGAGTTATTATAAGCAATATGGCAATCACAACATTTTATACACAAATAATGATGCAATTATATAGTGATTATAGAGTTCTAGACATTGAATGGAAAATGTCACAAATACTATGACTACTTGACGTTATATCAATGTAAAAATGTGTTATTTAATAGCTTCAGAATATTCACTTGTGGCTGTGGAACAGTTGTGAAATCCCCTGCTCTGGGCTTAGGATGGATATATATTTACAAATATCTATTTGTATACCTGTCTGTGCACACAGACACATGAAGTTATATTTGTGTGTGAATGAGGAAATGGGTTGTCCTTTGGGATATTCTCATTAGTCTTTTAATCAGTAGAAGTAAGTAAGCAGTAACTCACAAGTTGTGTAGACTCTTAGAAAAAACTCTTAGTGTTTGAAGAAAACAGTAAGCACACATAATACGAAGATGGCATGATAGTAATGGAATTATCAACTAGAAAATATGTTCGGACATGATAGAATTTCACTGTAGGTATGCAAACAAAGTAAAATTAGTTTAGAAGTAAAAGAGAATCCTAAGGGAAAAGACATCCTATTGCGCAATTTCAATATTCATTTTTTTAAAACAAAAAGGCAGAAAGAAAATAAAGAGGAAAAAAAGTGGAATCTAAGAATTTCCTGTATAGTCTTCATTATAAATTCAGACTTTCTTTTTTAAAACAAGAAAAATAGTGGATAACAAAAATATTCCTTTGTACTTAAGTAGGGAAACTATTAAAATCCCAGACATCAGCCTCTTAAGTATTTGACCCTGGATAAAACTGGATAAACATGAACTGTAAATCAACTCAACTGCCTGGCTAAAACAAATGTGACTCTTAGCTGACTTTGAATCAATTCAGACTGAAGGATTAGGATCTCAACCTGCAAATAAACAAGCAAGCAACAAAATGTGATGACTTGAGATTATTTGTGCCTGTCCCACAGTACCAAGGAACTGCCCAACTCTAAGAGTGGTATTTGTGCTAAGTGGAAGTGATCATATGAAGTTAGTGGGAGAGAGGAAATGCTGTAAAGGAGAAGATAAGGAGAGAGCATCAACATGGAAACAGTCAGAATCCAAAATAGCACAGCTTTTCCAAGAATTGAAGTAGATCTCAAACTACATTGAAGGGTATACAAAATATAGGTGTAGTACTGAAATGTAAGGTCTCCATCAGTTACCTAAGAGCAGACCCTTGTTCATAACCTAGTACTTTACAAAGACAATACTATTACAGTGAAACAGGAAAAAAAAAAATCTGTAGGTCAAAACCACTTTCTTAGGTGGTTTGGAGCTTTTTCCCAAGTTTCTGGACTATCTAAGACTAAGTCCAAATCGTGAAAGCAGCCTGTGTGAGAAGACAAATCAGTCTCAATCATTGTGCCCCATGGTACCAGGATAGAAAAATAGAGAGACTATTAAATAACTTGATGGTTTTCTTCCTTGGGAACTTCTTGCCTAAATTAAGCCCAGTATTTTTATAAATTACATACGGAGTTGATTGGGAATTTTTCAAAATTAAACCCCAATGAAACAACCACCTCCAAACCCAAAAGCAGAGGTTGAAATATTTGAGCTTGCTACTGAGAAATGGGATATTTAGTTTGGGTCTGGGTTACATGGCACTGAGATGTTTAAGTTGCACAAGCTGAGTTAAAATATAGTAGAGGCGTTAAGATCAGCTCTTCGGGAGTCAGTGCAGCAGCTCAAAATCCAGAATTAAATGGAGGATTAATTAACTTCAGTTAAGCTCACAGTGAACCCAGTTTCAGTATCTGGAAGTGTCAAGAAGCATTGTCTAGCTTAGATGACAAAACAAAAGAATGGGATGCCATGAAATTTTATTTCCATGTAAAAAAAGTGACAAAATTTCTTTTGTCTGACACATTTTGAAACCCTGACATTTTCATAGGATCTAAGTATTAATTAAAATGCTGTACACTGTTAAGCAAAGGATGTGTGTGCAATGGTGTGAGAGCCAGGTAAAGCTCTGAGATGCATGTCTTGACCCTTGCCTTAGAGTGGAGGCCAGAAGACCAAAAACTCCTTCAAGTCAGAGCCCCATTTTATTAAAATATAAAGAAAAATAATTAACCTCTTAAAAAAAGTAAACTTACACCAACTAAATAAAACCAAGCTGAAATAAAACAATATATAAACAAATGTCCTCCACACATCTTACATGCAAGTTTTTGCTTCTCTGCTCAGTTGCTGTGATCTCAATGGGTTTTGGTTTGCAGCCAGCTCTCTCTGATCCTGCCACTGTGGGAGTTGAGTTATGAGTGAGTCGAGTCCCTGCTCCTGTCATCTGCACGGGATGCAGCTCCTGCCTTCTTGCCATGACTTTCTCACCCACATATACTTTTTCCTCCTTTGGGGCCAGTGACCATCTCGCAGGCCTCTGGAGGCACTGCCTGAGCCCACCACTCTGTGCTGAAAGGCACATCATGTTACAGGCAATCTGAGAACAAACTGTCCTGCACATGTGCCACAATCTGGTTTTATTTAGTTTAAGAATCTGGTATTTGGACTGCACAGCTATACTGTTTGGCAAAATGACAGCTTTCTGATTTAGTGAGTAGGAAAGTATCATTTATTTGACTATATGAGAGGAATGTTGTTTCCTCTTTGTGAATCCATTGCCAATATTAATTAGCTCTGTATGCGGTTATTTTGCTCTCTAAGAAACTCTTGTGATAAAAGTCTTTTGGAAGTTTAAAGATTTTATCTAAGCTGTCTTCAAAGTACTTAATAGCTTTTACATCAGGATGATGAATTTTGTCTTTTTATTGGATACCATTTTTATAGTGGAAAATTAAGTAAGAAGTTTGAGAGCTGTCACCTCCAAAGGAGAAACAATTTCAATTTTATTCAAAATAACACCAATAAAATTTCCTGAGCCAAGGAAAAGACTGTAAATGTATACTGATGATGGTACTGGTAACTTGGAGGTGATGAGAGCAATGAGGAGAACCAATATTCTGCTCACAAGAGGGACCAAAAAAGACTCCAAGACAGAGATGTCTCCCTGAAGAAAAGACCACATGCTACCTCCAGAAAGATGTACTGAATGACTTTGATCTAGGCCCAGTTCAGGCCACTTAGCTATAGAGTAGTTTACAATAAACCCTGCTATTTTTGCTGAAGGTAGTTGTTACACCTGCTGTAACAAGTGTTTTCTTGCTATTGTAGATTACTTCTGCAACTACCTGTAGCTCTTCTTCAGTACACAGTCTGAAGCTGTTATGTACAGATATCCTTCGTGAGATATTGTGTATGAAGTATGTTTAAATTTGCAAAAAGAAAGAGGAATGTTTTGACGACATTCACATAAGTAAGTTTAAACATCTGAGAGGAAAATACAGTCCCCAGTTTGGAACATACTTGTGCAGTCACCAAAATTACTTGAAAAATCAAGTTTTCATTCACACAGACTTCCATTATAAAGGAAAGTTATGTTATTTCTATATTGAAAGAAGCTCACTTAAATTTGGTGTCTGATGATGAGATTTGCATATCTAAAAGCAGGAATGTGACAGATACAGAACTCAGTCTTCATTAACATTTTGCTCAATGAATGGACAAACCTTTTGTGTTTTTTGAGAATATGTCTGGAATTTCTCAGAGGATGCAGAATTGGTTGCATAATGTGCCAGAATTAATTTTAAATAGATTATGAAAAAATACACTGGAGTATGAAACTGACCAGGAGGTGTAACAATTTGGTTATTTCACTGTTTTGTGGAGTCACTCAAAAAGAAAATATCATATAGCAAGGTCACATAATTAATATGTGTATAAAATGGACATGTGGTGCTAAAATTTCAAGATAAATATGAATAAAGATATCCAGGAAGAAAATATTGAGAGGAAAAAAAAATTGAAAGACTTATCTGTACAGCCATCTGCTTAAAAGTATTAGTCATGTTTAGATTACATCCAATACTGGGCCTAAACTATGCTCTAGAGAGACAACAAGGCAAACATGTTGTAACTGAGTAAAATGGAACATGAGGATAGATTAGAGAAGCTTCCGCTTGTGTTGCAGATAATACTGTCAAGACATCCATGATGAAAGTAACATTTAATAAACAAGTAGCAGTATTAAGTTACTAAAAGTCATGTTCTTTACCGGATTTTCTTCTAGCAGCCTTCCGTCATGAAAATCTGTTTTTCTTCAGGAAATCTGCTGATTAAATGAAATATTTATTCAGAGTGGTACTCTGTTAGAATAAAAATGAAAGTTAGTTTAAATTTCCTTTTCCCTACATACAGAGAAAGTCTACAAGTTCAAGTAGATAGGTTTTCATTAATAAAAGAGGGAAATGAAGCCATGGGTTTAAAAAGTAAAATAATCTGCAATCAGTTAAAATCTTAAAATCCTTAAATTGCTATAGAAATTTTATTTTCTCTTTGATTCCCTGTTTTAATAATTTTAAAGCCAGAAGGTTCCCTTTAGGCTTTCTAGTATCAGCATATCATCTCAGGCTTTAAGTGAGACACTGATGTTTCTGTGGGTGGTGTCAAAACCAAAATACATCCACATTTGTGGTTGGTTCCCAGCCTGAACTTGCCATCTGCATCTGACATTTGCCTCTTTCTTCTCAGTGCAGTGTATTGTCATACCAGTGTCAAGCAGAGGTGCTGGTTCAGATCCTGCGACCAGCCACGTTAGCGCTTTTTCTGGGGGACTAATTCATGAGGGTGGATTGGGCACCTTGCTCCTGCTTTACAAACTGACTCAGTGTCTGTGTAGCATTGCAATGGGCAAGGCTGATGTATTGTTTACTTCCCACAGTCAGTGGGGAGAGATGGGTGATTCCCCAAGGACATGCATGTGATCTGTCTTCATGTCTGTCTCAAGACTGGTTGAATCATCTTCTCAAAGACTACCCTTTGCTCTGGGTCCTCCAGGACCTTTCCAAAACTTAGGAAAGCTTGTCCCATTTGAAAAGAAAGGAAATGCTGTGCAGAAAATTACTCATTGCTTAGGATGAGTTGGAGTAGAGGTCTTTGTAATAACATGCTCTGGCAATTCAAAATGGTGGGGGGGACACACGACACAGAAATGGTGATTGAACAGAAACACAGCAGAGACCTGTAGAGATGAGCATACTGGGATCGCATATTTTGACCAGATGAATGAAGATTATGAACAGTTGCTACTGTCTGTGAAAATGACAGGGACTTCTAGAGAGAAATTGGTGAAAAAATGTGATCTAATGTGTTAATTTGCAACTTAATAATTTGATTTTTATTTAATCAGACAACCCATTCTGTTAGCCTTTAAGACTGTTCAAACTGAGGGTTTATAATCCTCACTGAAACTTTGTTTAAGTGAATAAATATGTCAGAGTATTTTAATGCCAAGCCAACACTAAAACATAAACAGGCATTTTTTACAGGGTGCATGATGTATGCCAGTGGGCCAATTGATAAATGAAGAAAAATGAGAGGCTCATGTAACAACTGAGGCATCCCAAAGAAAATCCCACCTAAACGTCAGTAATATTTTTCTGCCAAACGGGATTGCAGTTAACTGAAAACACCAGCAGTACTGAGCTCTCCCATATGGATATTCCAGTATAAAAGATCAGCATAACACCAAGCGGCCTCCTCCCCTTCTGATGGATGCACAGATGACTTGCAGAGAGGGGAAGCTTCTCCTCTGCTTGCAGTAGGTTTCTGCAATCCCTACATTTTTTGCTATTCAGAAATAAATCAAAAGCATTCAATCTTCAGATACTTTTACTCTTCTTCAAATGCAATGTTATGTCTGATAAATATATTTTTAATCAAATTAATGCTAAACTCTTAAATTTGTACTTTGTTGCCGGAGCCCGCGGTTCAAATGCAATGTTATGTCTGATAAATATATTTTTAATCAGATTAATGCTAAACTCTTAAATTTGTACTTTGTTGCCGGAGCCCGCGGTTACGGCGTGGACCGGGGTGAAAGTACACATCAACGTGGTGCAGATTCAAATCCGTTTATTTCCCCTCCCACACATCTTTATATATCCTTTGGTCCCAGTGGCCGGGAACATCCGGCAAGGGTGAACTTAACATTGGTTATAGTTTTCCGATTACGCAACAAATACTCGGTCCTGATTGGTTAACGCATAAAGCCCGGGAATCTCAATCTTCTCGGTCACTCCCCTTGAAGACTTTCTTTGTTCCTAGGGAGTCTTCCGGCTGAGGCAAGGACAGGATTCCTAGCACGTGATCAAGGCCCCGACACTTTGTAAATTGCTTATGGAGATTATTATGATTATGATTATGATTATAATTATCTGTCTTGTGACCTTAGGTTTCATGGAGGTTGACTATTGTTGAAGGGCGATCATGCCTTTTTATCTATATTGCAGTCTTTCAAAATGCCAGGAAAATACTATATAGGAGAAGGAAAATTATTTGACATTACTTATTTATGTTTTGCAACTGCCTTTGACAAATTCCCTCTCATTGAATGGATAAAGAAATCCAGCAGGATCCAGGTGAGAGACAATTTGTTGCTATGGACTAGAAACTGGCTAAGAGTCAAAAAAAGGTGACTGCTGAGATACAACAAATATATTCATAAGTTTTGTGCAGTTATATGTGCATAGCAGTGTTCTGGGGAGGGTGATAAACAGCAAGACAGCAAAAATTGTATAGGCCAAGCGAACTCAGGCAGAACTAGAAGGGTTAACATGGGGAAATAGGCAATGTAGTGAGGTGGCAATATGAAATTCAATACTACGGTTAATCTGGATGCAGTCCTAAATTACTAATCACAGCTCTCTAAGGATCAGTGCTCAACAGGGATGAAAATCAGAAAGCAAATTTTAGGCTGCAAAAGGCTGGTGTGAAGAAAAAAGAGATCCTAAGCCCATTTATAAATCAAGATACATTTGCTGTGCTAGGAATACGGTCCTCAGGTTGGCCTCCCTCAAAATACAGTCTTTCTAAGGATGCAGTTGGGAGCAGTAAGACAGATTAGGAAGAGACGGAAAAGTCTGTGCTAAGAAAGATGAGAACTGGAACACTGTGCTTTACAGGGACCTCCTCACTTACCTTGTCTTAGCAAAGTGAAGAATAGTGGTTAGGAAGATAAGAGGAATTTAATCTTACAAATTAGTGTTCTCCCCATCAGCTTTCTGATACAGATTTTGGAGGGTGAATATGCTTTTTAAACAAGGAAAAAATGTGAGGATCCATTAATACTAAATCCAGGCCTTTAAGGAAATCAGAATTGTGTGATATAGAAGGTAACAGTTTTCCTTCTGAAGCACACTTAATCATTGTACTTGTAGTAGTAAGCCCCATGAAGAAGCAGTGTCAGGTGTAAAATATGATGAGTTCACATTAGGATTTGCTTACAAATTAGCCACCTGTTTGGGAAGTTCCCTGAAGTTGAAAAGGGTTAAGAAATCAAACGCTGTCCATGCAGAAGTAACATGGCAGAGACTCAGTTGCACTCCACCACATTTACACAGAACTCATCCTATATATTTTGTCTAGATCTTGTGTATCCCATGAACTTCCCAGTATTGATACTAAAATCCTTCTGATATCTTCTAATTCACTCCAGTTCAATTTTTCCTCACACTTGCACATTAAAAAAAAAATAAATCAGTGTTTATTTCACTCAATCTCTTCTTGTTTGTTCCCTCTGGGTAGCACAAATGTCAGAATTAGGTGAAGTCTTTTTATACAGGTGGTCCTATTCCTCACATGAGGAGGAATCAATCAAATGCAAGAGATCTAGGGAAAGACAGATGGGGTTAGCGTTTCTACCCCAGATGTCATGGGCTGGAAAGGCATACCAGTGGCTGAAAATTGCTTTGGTTGCTGTGGTATGATATCTTGATACCTAGCTTCTCAATTTAGGAGGAAGAAATCCAGGTTTTAGTGCTTATTTCCTGACCCAAGCATCATATAATTCTGCAGTGGAAGAATTTTAAAAACAAACACAGATGCATTTAGAAAAGGCGTCGGGATCATTCTAAACTAAAGCTGCTTACCAAAATCTTTTTCATTTTCATATACTGGAAGGAAAATCAAATGAAACAAATTCCCTGGACAAAATTTCTCAGCCTTCCCTCTCTCCATTCCCACCATTTCTTCTTTAGTTCTGAAACAGTTAAAACAGCCTCTCCTTTTCCAGAACAGCAGTTCTCCTCCACAGCCTGAGTCCTCAGATTCAGATTACAAAATTAACTGGGAAGATGATGGTACAAATGACATGGAAAATATAGTAAGTGCATTAATGCTAGGGCTGGCTTGCAAACTAGTGACATCTTTATGCTACATCTCTTCTGTGCTTCATTTTCCACTGCTGCGTGCCGCTACTGACCTTTGTCCTGTGCCGCTCAGAAAATGCCCATATTATCTGAGCAAGGCTCTGAGGCTTTATAATTTAGCTTATTGGTTTGAGCTGGCACAAAATGTGGCAGAACTGATGGCAGAATAAAATACCAAAATAGATTTGATGGAATTAATGGAGCACTTGTGGGCAGAAGTTGGCTTAACACATTAAAGATTTTTTTTTCTGAGCTTGACAGTGAAATGCAGGACTGTATCTCCAGGGGATGGAGTTAACAGGGACTGATTACCCAGCACTGTAATGCAATAGCTAAAACCACAGCTACATGGGAAGAGCCCAGAGAGAGCCAGGGCTGTAAAACACCTGGGCAGAGCTGCTAGAGGTGCTTTGCTTGGGGAGGGTGATAAAATGGCAGAGGCAAACGTGCCCATCAGCAGCCATTTGCTGCAAGCCACTGAAAGCATGTTCTTTTATTCCTGCTGGAGCATGGGAGAGAACAGCACTGAGCTACCCATCTCCTGCCCTCTGGATTTCCTGCCCCACAGGTGTGGAGTATGTGACATTGCCTTTCTGTGAGACAAAGCTGTAAGGATCTGGGGACAAAAGTGAGATTCAGCTTTCTGAAGCTCCCACATGGAACTAGTGATCTCAGGTGTCATATTTCCCTGTGCATGAGTAGGGAAATTAACCCAAATAAACCAACAAAGTTAACCCAAATAAAACCAAAACTTTTCCATTCCTAAATACTATTAGAAGTGAACCCATCCCACATATAGAGAGATTTCCCTCTTACCTTCTTCTCTGGGGTAGCAGAAGCAAGAAATAGTATTTCTAGCTTTTCACTAGTTTCCACTTTGACTTCCTAAGCTTTTGCTCCAGGGTGTCCAGTACCCAGTCTCCAATGTTTGGGGGAATCTGTGCAGCTTTGGACCAATACCAAAGGGACTCAAGGATGTTTTTCAAGCAACAGTGAAATCCTTCTGCATGCGAGCAGTGAGCAAAGAGAAAAAAGGTGGACTTTGAAGGAGGGAGTTCTGTAGATGTACCTTTCTCATAAATCATGTAATCAGCATCTTTTATTCATCATAACTGTCAAAGTAAAAAGAAAAGAGAATCCCATAATAATCTGGCCTTCAAACTGACAATCTCAAGAAACTCACCTTGGTAAAATACCCCATGCTTGCTGTGGCACAATGTGTCAGCAGGCTGGCTAGAAGATCTGGCCAGTATGACTGAATGGGCAGTTTGAAACCCAGAACACCAGCTGTCCTCTGTTCTGCTGCTCTTGGGTACCCTTCTCTTATTTTCCTTGCTAAGCAACAGTTATGCATTTCTGACTAAACACCATGGAAACGATTTTCTTGAGGTTTCCCCCAATGTTTGGAACAGTTTGTTGTACAACATGCTATCTCTAATTGCTGGCAAGCCTAATCACTTTAGAAAAAAACAAAACCAAAAACCCTAAATCAAATTTGAGAGGGCAATTAAAATAGTCAGAATAGTTGAGAGAAAAGATTACATTTTATTTTAATTTTGAGTGGAGATACAAAGCAAGGAAGAGATTCTAAAATTCAATTCTAAAATAATGTTATAAGTGAGACCTTAAATAATACGGCTAAAAAGGCCCCCAAACCCCCAAAAATAAACAAACAAAAAAACCCAAAACAGCACACACACACACACACCCCAAACCCAGTGAAGCAGATTTGAAAAGTAAAGAAACCAAAAATGCAAAAAACTTCCACTGCAGAAAAGCTGTACTGATGGCGTGGTGATACCTGGATGGAGCAAATGTTTAATTGCCTCATTTTTATAATGAAGGTAAACATTTTTGTCTTCATACCAAGACAATATTGTCCATCACAAGCTGCAGTTGCATATAGTTCGAAGCATGGAACACACATGAGAGGTGTGTAAGGGATCAAGATTTGTTTTGTGAGGAAGGGCTGAGTGTGAAGAGATTCTGCTTCTCAAGGATAATGCAGGTCACCACCCACACTGAAGAAAGAGAAGCAGCTTATTTTTATGCCAAAATTTTTGAATGCTCTAACTCAAAATGTTCTCGGGATCAAAATTGCCCAATGGAAAACAACTTTTATTGTGAGTACTCAATACCTCTGCAGATAAGGATAATTTTTCAGTAACTGAATACCTAAATATAAATTAAAGTACAAATGCTTAGAAAAGATCAGCAGTCTACATCTATGTAGTACCTAATTCAACTACTCTTGGTGATGAGAGGTAGTGGCTGAATCAGTAGCTGTGTATCATGTCCAAAGTTATTACAAAAGAAGCATCAACAAATATTTATTAAAGCAGAAAAGCATGCAGAGGAGCATCCAAGGCTTGTTGTGTATTTGTAAACTGACACACAAGGCAAATGAAAATAAATCCAATCCAAGCCCAAAGGCAAATCTGGCTTTCTTATTGGTACAACAAAAGCAATGACTAACAAGCTGCTACTCTGCTCTTGTATTTCTGGAACATATATTTCTGAAAAGCTCAGCATCGCTGAATTGCTCACAAAACACTAAAAACAGAACTTGCCAAGTAACAGTTTGCTTGGAGTGAGTTTGGGGTTGGTTGGTTGTTGAGGTTTTGTCCTTCTTTTTCTGTATTACTGATCAAACAAGTCTACATCAGTGACCCTGCTATCTTGTAATCCTAGATGTGTTACCAGGCAACCATTATATTCAACAGCACCTGGCTTGCTCCCCTCTAAAAATAACCCAAACCTCACAAATCCTTCCAAAGTGACATCTTTTGCCTGCTAAATGCTTACTCATGTGTTTTCCTTAAAAAATTCAGAGTGACAAAATGCTGGTTATCTTTTCCTGGACATGATGCTCTTCAGTGAATAAAGTGATTAGTTAACAGTCTCTGACTGCATATAATTATATTTCCATTTGACTATATACTTCGAGTGAGATTTGTGACCTTGTTTCAGCTGAGGTAGGGTTAATTTTCTTCCTGGCAGCTGCTGTAGTCCTGTGTTTGGGAGTTGGGATGGGAGCAATGTTGATAACACATGGATGTTTTCAGTTGTTGCCAAACTGTAAAGGACTTTTCAGATTCTCATACTGGCCTGCCAACAAGAAGGGTGGGAGTGCCCAAGAAGCTGGGAGAGGACACAGCCAGGACAGTGACCAAGATTGGCCAAAGGGTTATTCCATAACATATGATGTCATGCTCCATATATAGCTGGGAGTTGGCAGGGGTGCAGGGCAGCTCAGGAACTAGCTGAGCATTGACTCTAAGTGGTGAGCAGTTGTGCATCACTTGTTTTGTACATGTTTTTTAAAAAATATTGCTATTGTTGTTGTTATTATTATCTTCCTTTTCTATCCTATTAATCTGTCTTTACCTTAACCTGCAAGTTTTACTTTTTTCTTTTCAATTTTCTCCTTGCTCGAACTGTGGGCAGAGGGACGTGAGCCAACAGCTATGTGGTTATTGTGGTTATAAGTTGAGTTAAGCCATAACAATTTGGAAACTAAATTCAATTATTTAGAAGCTAGTAAGAACATAGTCTGAGTCAAAAATATCTAAGATCTAGATGCCTACACAAAGAAATTTATCACAAACATCTTCAATGCTATACAGCTCTGAAAGAGTAAATTACAATGATAGAATGGTTTGGGTTGGAAGGGACCTTTAAAGATCATCTAGTCCAAACACTCTGCAGTGAGCAGGCACATCTTTCACTAGATAAGCCCTGTCCAACCCAACCTTGAACCCTCCCAAGTGTGGGTCACTTCTCTGGGCAACCTGTTTCCGTGTATCCACACCCTCATAGTAAAACATATTTCTGATTATATCTGATAAAAAACTACTGTCCTTCAGTTTAAAATGGTTACCCTTTTCCCTATCACTACTAGACCTAGTAAAAAGTCTCTCTCCATCTTTCTTATAAGCACCCTCTAAGAACTGAAAGACTGCAATAAAGTCTACCCAGAGACTTCCCTTCTCCAGGCTGAACAAGCCCAACTCCCTCAGCCTGTCTTCACTGAAGAGATGCTCCAAACTTCTGATAATTATTTCTATGTAGCTTTTCTAAGGTATCACCAAAAGATGCATATTTGGCATTTAGATAATGAAGAGTGACAAAGTAATGTTTTCTGTACATTTTCTTAAGGCAGGCATCACATACCAATGAACTCTCGAATTTGGAGGACTGAGACCAAGAATCAGCTGAAGAAATTGCAAAACTGTAATTAATGATGTTAGAATTAAAATTACTAAATGGTAGGAGGGCAATACATTAAAAGAGAACTTTCCAAAAAAGTCAAAACCCTGCTGTTAATCACACATCATCTTAGGTTCCTACAGATAAGCTCTAAAATTTTATTCAGAGGACACAAAAGTCTTTCCAACTGGGCTTGACTGTGAGGAGACTTTAGTCAGATCGGTAGATGAAGTGAAAGAGGCTTCTGTGTATACAATCCACCAATGCCTGACAAGTTGAAGCCACTGCGCAACTACCAGCTACCATCACAGTCTTTCTAATTGATTCCCAGCTAGTGATAAATCCAGCGCAAACACAGAAACAGTGTCACAGTGTCACAGAATCACAGAATGGTCAAGGTTGCAAGAGACCCCAAGGATCTTTGAGTTTCAACACCACTGACACAGGCAGGGGCACCAACCTCCAGGCTGCATCTAGACAAGGTTGCCCAGGGCCCCATCCAATCTGGCCTTGAACCCCTCCAGGCTTGGGGCATCCACCACCTCTCTGGGCAGCCTGTTCCAGCACCTCACCACTCTTTCCATGAAGAACTTCCCCCTGATCTCCAATCTAAACCTTCTCTCCTCCAGCTTCAGTCCACCCCCCCTTTGTCCTACCACTATTCACCCTTTTAAAAATCCGATTCACCTCCTGTCTATACGCTCCCCTTTTTTGAAACTGCCACCTTTCCTGGGCAAAAGATTTCATAAGAGGAGAGCAGCTGTAGGCCATGTCTTTTGCACCCAGTGTTATCTTTTTCCATGTTAGGGTCTCTGGTTTCCATGGCACTAAGAACCCTTTACTTCCTGGATTTAGGATCAGGAACCAGAAGGTTTTAAATGAAGCATGAATATGGATTTTCACACACTTCTGTCAGCCTGAAAAGGTTGTCCTGCTGCACTACTGAATTGTCTTAATGGTTGATCAGTCACTCCTCTTTGAGTCTCTCCCTGATCGATGCCTGAAATGGTCAGTGGAATTTTACAAAGCCAGAGACATTCAGAACAACAAAAGTCCAGCAGCAGCAGCAGCAGCAGCAGTGGTTAGGGCATAAAAATGCACTCCAGAGCAAGGGACATCAGAGCAATAAGCAGAGTACTTATACAAGCTTAACAAAAATCTTCATGAGAGCTAGCAATGATACTTCAGAAGCAGGTAAATATGCCAGCGGAGTGGCAGAAGGGAGATAAATGAATGACACTGCACTTGGGAGACAATCTCTGTTATGGTATGTTTAACCTACAAGGTAGATTAACCAACAAAGAACAAAACTTTTGTTCTCTGAAGAATTTGCATAGAAAAAAAAAAAAACCAAAACACTCAAATCTGCCATTTTTTAAACCTGTCAGCACAGTTCCATATTTTTTTCCTCATTAGCACATCTTATGTGGAAGGGCTCCTCACATGGGCATAGACATGAGCAAAATGGGATGTTCACAACCTGGATTCATCTTGAGGGGTAAAAGGATGCTCTAAGAAGCAGAGCTCTGCTGTGACATTAGGGTACAGATTACAGCCAGCTAGAACGGAAAAAAATAGTTTTGACTTCAATACCCTGGCATCTGGAAAAACACCGTGTAGCCCAAGAAGTAGAAAAAAATAACAATGATAAAATATATTCTTCTTTAATTCTTAAAAACAAAACAAAACCACAAAAAAACCAAACCAAACCAAACAAAAAAAAAAGCCCCAAAAAACCACCCAAAACCCAATAACAACACCCCTAGACCACCAAACCCATATTTTATAAGAGTAATTTTTCAACACAGGGAACATTATTTCCTAAGATGTGGTATGTAAACCAAACTCAGTGACAGCTCCTGATTCTGTTTAAATGATTAAATGATCCCATGAAACATTTTCCTGCTCTTATTTTCTAGTAATCTATGATAATTTTAGTGGTCAGTTCTAAGACTTTTAAAATTGGTTAGTCAAGCCCTTTTGTCCTGAATTTTGAGATAAGTCATTAAAATGATATAATTATGAAGAAAATAGCATGGGGATATGTTTTTGATGGGTTTATTCATGGCAATACCTTTCTAAAAATGGAATTAATGTATGCCAATTGTTATTAATGCAATCTCTTATAAAACAGAATTATTTAACTGGCTAGCAGGAATACATTTATAAGATCTAATTGAGACCATTCTAGATCTATTCACAGTGACATTTTAATCTATGATAAAACTCAGACACTTAAGTGTATTTGTGACTGAGCTGGAGTATAGAATTATATCAACCAGCGGCATAAAATGTTATAAGCAATTATCCATTAATTTTTTCATGGCAGCACATAGAAAGATAAGGCATTTACAGTACTATTACAGATTATGTCAGGACACACTAACTGTTATCACGCTGCAATTTAAGTAGAATAGCTGAGACAAGGGCTGGTCAATGAAGAGAGTGTTGCATAAGGTCAAACTTAACTTGTCCTTTACATGTGCTTTACAATAAACCCAGGAAGCACAAGCTGATGTTAATCCCACATAACTAAATAGAAAAATATATTCCAGATTTATTCAAGATCAAACAATGACCTGACTTGTAAAGGTATGACCTAACCAGTACTTGCAGACAGCATGAAATATGGGGTTCCTTGTACCATTGTGGACCACAGTCTGAAGTTGGGCTTGTTCAGCTTGGAGAAGGCTCATTGAAGTCTTAATTGCAGCCTTTCAGAACCTGAAGCAGCCTACAGGAAAGATGGGGAGGGACAGTTTGCAAGGACATGGAATGATAGGACAAGGGGCAATGGTTTTAAAATAAAAGAGGACAAATTTAGTTTAGGCATTAAGAAGAAATTCTTCCCTGCAAGGTTGGTGAGGCCCTGGCACAGGTTACCCAGAGAAGCTGTGGCTGTCCCCTCTCTGGCAGTGTTCAAGGACAGGTTGGATGGGGCTTTGGGCAACCTGGGCAGGTGGAGAGTGTTCCTGCCCATGGCAGGGGGGTGGAACTAGATGGGCTTTTAGGGATCTTCTGACCCAAACAAGTCTGTGAATCTACGATTTTTGGTTCATCTCAGCCATGCTCTCCTATTATGCCTCAGTAGCTTCATCTTACACAATCAACTTTTCTGTTCATAGAAAACAACAAAAATAATTCATTTTTCTCTCATGTTTGAGTTAATTCTGAATATTGCTTGAGGAACTGCTATGTATGTAGATACTGTAGTGACTCCATTTTCCTTCTTTCTGTCCTTCATTATGGCTGAAACATGGGGCAGATTTTTGCTCTACAAAACTCTTCCTAAAGCATTAGATGCAGTCTGAGTCTCAAGAGTTCTGCACATAACACTCTGATAAATAGGTTTTAATAGTTCCCAGTCAACTTTCAGTGCTTACAGCAAATAGTGTAAATTGTAAAAAGCATATAAATGGAATTCTGTAAATCACTGTGAATGCTATGGAAGACTGTGGATAAATTTGAAATAAAAGCTATTATACAGTAAACCCACTGATGTTCCTTATGCAGAATCTCTAGCTTGTTGCTGTGATACACGTTCTAATGCAAAAGTTTCAGCATTTATGCCTTTATATCTAGCACATGTACATTAACACATTCTCGTCTTCTTCCAAATAAAATATCTCAGTATTTATAACCCTATATAATACATAATGTGTGTTCATTTGCATCTTTTTGTCAGTTTAAATCAAGTCTTTCTTTATATAAAGATTTTGGTTTCCAGTGACATACACAACTGGAGCTTGTTGAAACAAAGGTGTGCTTTAGCTATGCCCAGCTACTCTGCAAAGAGAGGGCAGATGCTGAGGAGAGACCACACCGGCTCAGTAGCAAAAGCCACACAGAATTGTCAGTGCCACGCATGGCCCTTGGTAACAAGTCTACATTGATTTGGGGACTGAATTGCTCTCACTGCTAATGGTTCTTCTTTCTGTTAGGCTGTATTTTTGGTGTGGGCATGCTCTAAGAAACTTTTTTGTCCTGAGCCAAAAGAGAAAATAGCTCAATTAAGCAGAGGCTCCTGTAAGGGACAAGGAATAAAACTCCTCAGATCCATTACGTTTTTTGTACTCTCAATGCACAGGCCATCAACTGGCCCTAACAGACTGATATTTGTTAGATGCTCTGTATTCTTCCAAAAGAAGAAAGACAGCATGTAAAAATGTGCATTTCTGAAATACCACATAGATTCCAGGTCACATTTTGCCCTGGAGCAATCCCACTGGTTTTGTTATCAGGGAATTTCATTCCCTGAATAATTCTCCTAGAGTATCTCTCTAAGAGATAACACTAAATATAAACACTAAAGATACCTGCCTCTTTTCTGGAGAGGAGGGAATCTCCGGTACTGATATATAAAGCGGCACGCATAAATAGAGTGCCACATTCTCTTGCTTCCAGGCCCACATTCCTTCTGTGAGGCCACATAGATTGGTAAAGTTTAATTTATTAATGATAATTGTAAAAAAATAGACTTATGACCAACTTCTTAATCTGTAGAAGAAGGAAGGAAACAAAAGAAGTGAGATCAGGGAACTGGGCATAAGGAGTGTCCAGGTTAAGTGTTCTTAAAAGATCAGACTGTAAATTGAGAAAAAAGGAAGGATCCAGCCAGTGTGTCAAAGAACAAAAGTCTAGCAGCAAATTAAAAAGATGGTAAAGAAGTGGAAAATGATAGTGGTGTTAATCATGTGTCACTATGAGAAATCGTATGAATCTGAGTGACTGAAAATCATTAGTGAAGTGGAACACACTGAGAAGCCCTGCAGGACCCACGAGAAGAACCTGCGGCTGGTAAAACATACGAAAGTACAGGTTTTGCCATTGATTTCTTTCAATATCTTTCATTGCACAGGTGCTAGTTACAAATGAATACAGTTAGATTGTCTGTATCAAACCAATTAGAAGTGCTTTGCTGATCTTTTCCTCTCTAAACTCAGGCTACTTAAAACTGTACTTAAAAATTATAAACTAATGATACCCCCTGACTTCCTCCTCTTGTCAAGGTCCAAGCTGGATCAACTCCTCAGCCATGATTGGCTTTGGTGTTGCAGAGTTCAAAAAGCTGTAATCAGAAACAGGGTAAAAATCACAATGGATAAAAATGGTCATCCTAAGAGGGGAAACATTTCAGGAGACCAGAGATCTGGCACTGGCTTCTATTCTGAAACATATTTGGATATGCAGATGGGATGTTAATGTTCTTCACTATGTTAATAGTACCATCAATCCTTTGCAGAGATTTAAAAGCAGAATTCCACAAATGCCCATCAGGAGCCCTTAGAAATGTAGATGAAGTTCAGGACAAACACAGAAGTATGAACTGTTTTCACTTTCAGACTCGAACAAATAAATAAATTTTTTCTAAACAGTCCCAGATTATATAACAAACATTCCATTTCAAAGCAATGTTCCTAATTTCAAAGCATTTCATTAACTGGATTCTGTCTCCATTTAGTTTGTGTTTCCCTCATTCCACTAGCATTGTGAAACTATTTATGACTCTTGGTATAAAATGGAATTAAGCCCTACTATCAAATCACGGTTTGAAGCACACGGATGGATCATGCAGGGACTCCTCCCTTTGGAATGGAAGCTTTGCAGTGAGTGGAAGTCAAATCTAACTGTTCACCATCGACATGATTTGCTGTTTACCCTCACAGCTAGTTGAGGAATCTTCAGTGACTTTCCCAAAGATCCCCTGGTGTTCTGCTTTTCTTCCCATATGAGCTAGTTTCTCTCTAACTGTTCATGCTCCGGATGTGGACCTTGTAAGTATAAAAGCCCCTCGACCAAAAAACCTGACAAACACATTAAAAAGTTCCCAAACTTACTCTTTGTCCATTTCTCCTGTTTTTCCAATGAAGTTAGATCTTTCAGCAGATGTGGAGAAGCTGACTTTGCACAACACACCAGCTATAGGCATTGACAAGGAACAAGACAGATAGTTTTAAAAGGAGACACCAGCCAGGAAAACAGCAGTGAGAAAACACCATGCAGCTGGTTTTGAGTTATTCCTAAATATATTAAATGAACCAGCCTTGTTTCAAGCCAGTTCAGCAAATTTCAGCAGAGCATACATCAGAATGCACTTCTCAAAGCCTGGAGATTTGAAGGCCCCATGTGAGCTATCAAGTGTACTAGAAGACAGCCTCAGCACAATGAACATTGCTGAATATGGATGACGTGACTTTGCCTCGTGCATTTCTCAGAGGGCCCAGAGAGACCCTGTCATGGGTCCTCTGACACAGGTGCTTGTGGCTTCATCAAGGAGTGGGGCCAGAGTAGTACCTTGTGGACCAGTTTGGGAAGGTGTTCAACATTGTCATACTGAGAAATGGTCAAAATATCTGTGCTTTCCTAATTCTGCCAAAGGGGAACATATGTGAGAAGATCAGCATTCTCAGTGGCATGTTGGAAAAGATACCCATGCTCTGGTCTACAGTTTCTTATCGCTCTACCTGAGTGGGATAGGAGGAAGAACCACCAGCCTAAAAGAAAAAAGAAAAAAAACCCAAAAACATGCAGAAGTCCACTTACCTGAGACTCCTTGCTTTTTTTAGAGTGTCTTGTCTCATGGCTTGTGCTGTTTGCCTGTGTCAGAGAGCTTGGGTTGTTCTCTCCAGGATGACTGTGTCCTTCTCATACCCTTCCTTAATATGGATTTCACAGAGCTGATGTCTTTTATCCTTGTTCAAGGTTTTCGGGATGTTCCCTGTCCTTTGCAACATAGATAAGTAACCTTGCACAGTCTGGCATCATGTCCCAAACAATACCACCAAATGTAGACAGGCCCCCAGGTCCTCTGAAGGCTTCCTATGGCCATTGCAAAGTTATCTTAATCCTTTCCTTTATCTCCTGTCAGTGTTTTCACCCATAGGCAATTCTGTTGGTGGATTTTCTGAGAAAGACAGGCATATAGTGGATACCAAGAAACATTTCCTAAATGAGGCAACCACTTAAGACTAACACAAGATGCTCCTAGTTTTGCATTTGTATTCTCACAAAGCTAGGGGATGAATGTCTTGGAACAGGCCAGGGATGGCAACAGACACATGAGCATAAGAGATGACCTCCTTGGACAGACTAGTGGTCTGTCTATTCCTATTTTTGTTTCAGACAGTGGCAACTGGAAAGGTTGTCTAAGAAGAGCATGAGATCCTGACCCCTTTCTGCAGTCCATTCCTGTGTACGCTCCTGGGCACCTTCACATACTCCTAATCCAAGTAATAGACAGGCTTGAGGTCACTGTTACCACAAGGGAAAACATTCAAAATTGTGATCAAAGCGTCATGGCACAGCCATGAGCCAGGGGCCTGGTGGAGTTCCCATCGTCTCTGACCCCAGAGCTGTACCATAAATTCCAACCTGATACTGTGACAGCGACATGTCCTGCTCAGACCCCAGCCCCTTCTCAATAAATGCTTCTTCTAAATGAGCCTATCCAGCTCCCCAGAGGTGGAAAGCACAGCATAAAACAGCTGCTGCCTTGTTTCTAACCATACAGCCCAAGCAGGTGTCCTGAGAAACGTGCACTGTGGGCAGGCACATGCATCCCCCCTGCACCATCTGTCAGCAGACCTGTCCCAGGGAGCTGTAGAGGGCAGCCAGGCACCAACTCCCCACCCTCCAGCTGTGCACAGCCTCCATTTGCAGTATTACACGCTGTTTGTAAGCCATGGCTAACCAGACACCAGTATGGCAAACAAAAATAATGCTGTGTAACAGCATGGCCGTGTTCCAGTGCTTTCCCAGTGCAGCCAACTGGGAGACCAACGTGTGAAGAAGGAAAGATTCTTCTCTAGCCCCAGCTCTGTTAGACCTGTGCTATGCACGCTGGCCAAGCTTCTGTGGTCTGTCAAGCCACTTGCATGTCTTTCACACAAGCTGCCACTCGTGAATGTAGCTAACTAGCTACCCTGGCTGAGCTGGAGGATGGTCAAGGGATGGACTTTTGTTTCGGGCTGCAAAGGACCATGTATCTCTACTATAACTACTGGTTTTACCCAGCCAGAAATAAGTGTGATGCTACCTGTATCCAGAAACCGCTGACACATCTCAGAGGAATCACTGCTGAGCTGTACCTTTCCAGTACTTCAGGTTTGCTTTATGCTGATGAAACACCCCTGGATTTGTCTAGAATTTCTTGTCTGCATCCTTTATCTGAAAAAAAGGATCAGAATGCCTTTCTTTCAGACAGCTGCCTTTTTATCACTTCTCTTTTGCTCTGTGCCACAACAGATGTGTGACCCTGAAGGCTTACAGTGATAGCGATGGGTACTGCTACATCTGTTGGTTAAGAGACTGACCTGTGTTCTATTAATATTTATAGATTTAAATTTTTAATACAAAACAATTCTGCATTATTGAATAGGCGACTTCCTGCATTTTAATGGTTATGGAGTAGGAGTGGGCTCTTTCTAGTTAACGCTGCAATAAATTTTTCATTATTAAAAAAAAAATTGCTACCTCTAGCCTCCTGAGGCAAAAAACCCCTTGGACAACATGTTGGTACAATGGTTAAGAATACTCTCAAGAGATATATTTGTGGCAAATTTGCTTAGGGGATTTAGATTTATGGCACAAAAGGATTTTTCCATAGTTGGAAATATTTAATGAGTTTCTTTTTAAAGTTGCTGAATTATTCAAACATCAATTTGGGATTAGTTATTCAGTTTTGGAGACAACTGGATTCTTATTTGCAAAATTGATCGTCATGTTTTAGAAGGTGCATATTGACAAAAGGAGAGATTCAGAATTACTCACTTCAGTCAGCTTCTTGGACTGGGACTAGTATGTAGATTCAGGCTTCCATTCATTTATTTTGAAATCAAGACCTTTGCTAAAGGCTTTAAGAATAGCTGCATTGTAAAGACTTTTTTTCTTTGGAGGATGATGTGGGATTTCAAGACCTCTTAGATATTACATAAAAATATGAACCATTTAGCATAAGATTTGGCAGGTCATTTCTTAGGAAAACAACTGCATTTAGTCATTACAGTCACTGACATTTTTCTTCTTCTTGATCAACCGAGTACCGTCAAGATCTGGTTTGTGAGTTTATGTGGTAATAGCACCTTTAGTGGTGGCAGGACACATGATCAGTGAAAACAAGTTTCTCTGAATTAACAAACCGGTACAGTTTAATCTTCAGGTGGGACACAATCATCATGGTGACACTCAGATGGGCTGTTAATGCATTAAGAAGTACTTTGCTCTTCAAATAACAGACTGAATCCAATGAATGTTCATATAGGAAGGAAAGGACACTCCATATACATACAGGTATCACAATCCTGTCTACTATCATTTTATATAATTTTCTCAGATTGGCTTTTAATGTAAAATTTGTGCTACATAAGGCTTAGTCAAGTCAAGGTTTGGGGTCTCAAAATGTTCATATGGTTTGAATTAGGGTTATTTAGATTATTTTAATGGTGCAATAATAAAAAACTCTGGAACCCATTTCTAATATCTGCTTTCTTTCACATCAATTCTTTACTCATAATTTTTTAGTAGAAGTAAATTCAGTTTATCTTATATTATTGTTAGACTGTTGTTATACCTGTGAGCCAGGGATTCAGCTAATTGATTTGCCTCGATAACTCTTTATTTGCAGGATATCATGTCTCCATTTAACCACAGTGAACGTGAAAGACACAATTCTTACAATCTGTGTAGAAGAGTTCGTGTTGCTTTGACAGCCTCTCAGACTAATTGAAGAAAATTAGTCACATGTATGCTTATGAGGTGTATTTCAATATTCAGAATGGTCAATAATTCATAACTGTATATCTTGAATCTGGTGCACAGAAGGTGCATCACAGATTTCTTGAGTTTTAGGGAAAAAGTGTTATTGAAGAATTTGGAAACAGGACCACCCAAATTGTTTCATCTCTCCTGTGGTGTATCTACAACTCAGCGATAGTCTGATGAATGTACTTGCACACAGTGTCTGAAACAGCTAATAAACATTTCATGGCACTTGATGAAAGGTTTTAGATTCTTTCCTGATGCTATTCTCATGTTGACTTCATTGAAAACAATGTTTGTTAGTTGAGACAATTGAGTAATTAAATGTGTTCTTAAAGCAAAACAATAAATACCACCAGCCCAGTTATGCTATATTTAAGCAATTATAAATATTAATAAAACATTTAGGGTGCAATGTTTCATTTTGAGCTCTGATTTCTGAAAGCAATCCCATTCTGTGATCCTCAATTTAATTTCATTTTTTTATCTTCACTTGCAAATAAATATTTTGCTTTCCCTTTGAGTGTGAGTGAATTTAATAAGCTAATCAAAGACCAGAGCTTTCTGTGTATACAGGGTATAATGGATGTATGTCACTTTGCTGAAGAAGTGTACCAAACCAGAGTAACACTTTGAGACAGGTATGGCAATATTTCATATCTGGACACTACACAGATAGCAAGACGTCCACTCTCATTAGACAGAGCTGCAAACCAAATACCAAGAAATAACATTATTTCCCTGCATCTTCAAAGATGCAACCTGGCATGCTCTCCTGGGATGTGATTAACAGCTTGTCAGTTGGGGGTACTCACAAATGAAATTGTTTCTTTAGCTATTAACCTTTGATGACATCAGTAATTCCCACACCTGGGACACAGCAGGATCTGGTAATGGGCATGGATGAGGAACACGCACTGACTCACGCTGCCAGTGGCCACACCAAAACTCAGACTTTTGGATGGGTTTAGCCTCCATGTCAACAGCTAAGCAAAAGCCACGTTTTCAGGAGCAGTCAGTAGCTTGAGGCTCCCTCAGTCACGCTACGGGGAGATATTCAGAAATACTCAGGCATCAGCTCCTCTGCAAAATTCACTTATTGCTTGAGGTGTTAGAAACAGCTGCAATCTTCTTCTAATGAGCTGCCCCTTACAGACATTTCTGAACCTTGGGGAACAGCGCCTCAAAGGCACTGCCTTACTCTGCCATTCCTCTGCCATTATTTTCACTTACCCCTTCCCTCGCGAGCCTCTGCTACCTGCGTTTTACTGCTGTCACAGCTCCTTCCTATTTCACTGGTTAAATGTGGACTATTTTATTTTGTGCCTGCCCAGCAGTGGCATTCCCTTCCTGCTCCAGTCCTCTGGGCAGGACTCCAGTGCAGGGAATGCCTGTTTGCAAATTACCCTAGTGCGAGGAGACAATGATATATGACCTTTCACCATGCTGGGCAAGGTATTGATCAAAGTCATTGATCCCATTTTTGAGTGATTGTCTCACCCAGGAAGGTAAGTGAAATAAAAAACCCTGACGGTACCTTTAGCCTGTGCCTGTTTAGACACATAAAAAGCCTTTTTTTTTTTTTTTTAGTTTTCCACTGATCTTTTGGCAAGAACAGGTTGAACAGGTATCATGATATTGCTCACCTGTTGAGTTTTGTTTTTTTTAAAGAGCCTTCTTGTATGAAAAAAGCTTTGTTTGATTGCTTATTTTGGTTTTGGATAGAGGAGAAAGGGACAGCTGTGTAGTATCAGGAAAGCCTTTACTAGTGTGAGCAGTCACTGCTCTCCTAGCCAGGAAAATATTTTTTATTATTTATTATAAAAAAAATCATTTGCAGATAAGACAACAGGATGTGTGAGTAAATTTTCTAAGGTTAGGTCTGCACATTACATATCTAATTCTCTATTTTGGAAGAAGTTTTTCAAGTTTTATTAATGGATAACCACGTATAGGAAACCAGCTTTTATTTCTTTGTGTTGTTTTACTGGGAAATCATTTGTGGTTTGCTTGTTTATCATTAACAGACAACTAAGACTGGTTCCCAAACAGTAAGTGATAAAGACATATCACCAAGTCAGCTTTTAATACTTTCAGACTCACAACTGTAACATATGGTGTCACCTGAAAAGAAATGTTCTATCAAAATGTTTTCATTTGTTTTCGATCTATACTGCATATGTGTACGATAGTAATATAGCTGCTTAGGTGAGGTTTCTGAAGAAGCACATGAGCAAATTTCTGCCAATGACATAGAGGTAGCATGAATAATGTATTTAGCATGCATGCACAGTAAAGTGGGGTCATGAAGATACTGGTCTTGGCAGCTGCATTCATGTTGAAAGGGAAAAATAACTGTATTTTATTGTCAGTATTTACAAGGGCAGGTAGTGATAGGACAAGGAGTAATGGCTTTAAGCTGAAGGAAGGGAGGTTTAGATTGGATATAAGAAGAAATTTTTCACTGTGAGGGTGGTGAGGCCCTGGGACAGGCTGCCCAGAGAAGCTGTGGCCGCCCCCTCCCTATCAGTGTTCAAGGCAACGTTGGCTTTGGGCAACCTGGTCTGGTGAAGGGTGTCCCTGCCCATGGCAGGAGCTTAGAGCTAGATGGGCTTTAAGGACTCTTCAAACTCATACCTCTCTGTTGTTCTATGATATGCAAAGCCAAGCAGATCTCTGGTATCACCTAGGCTGGGATATGTGCATCAGAACAGACTGCTGGGAGTATGCAACAAAGTTTAAAAAGATATTTTCAGGCAGAGAACACAGCAATCATGGAGATTGCTTTTATTTAAATATCAGTTCTGAAAAAAAAAAAAAGAATGCTAAGAAACTGTTTTCATGCTGAAGCCAAACAAACCAACACCGATTCTGTGCAAGAGGTTTCCTGTACAAGAGATGCTCAATCACCCAATACAATCTATCTGCCAAAGAATAATTGTTTTCCCTCTCATCCCTAGTGCTTAGTGACACTTGGTATACTGCTTATGAGATATGCAACATTTCTGTATTAACAAGCCAAAAGATACTACATTTCACTTTCTTTTCCCCCCTTAAAATTTTAATTTACACATATAGCATGGTATAAAAAACTCCTTCTTTGTTATGGTCAGCAGCAATACTGCCAGCCTTCATAAAACACTTCCTTTAGTCTTCCTGGATAATGCTGTGCCTCGTTGTTCCCCTTGTTAATACTTCAGACAGCAAACCACTGCACAGGTTACCTGAGGCAAACCAGTCCCCTCTTTGTGTCCAGTCAGCATTTCCCTTTCAGCCTCTTCCTCAGACTGCCTGCTCATGATTATTCTTAATCGATGACAGACAAATTAAAACACTTTACAGGCTGAAGCATGTCTCACTGGAGTCCTACTTTATTTTCAATTCTCCACCTTTAGAACAAAACCAAGCAAATCCCTCACTGCAGTCCCATCCTTTGAACATCTGAATGCCTGCAAGTAAACCATGAACATGCCCAGCCATGACCATATAGAAATGTTATAGTCTATATTCTCTCCCCTCTCCTGCTATTGCCCCCTAATGCTTGACAAAATAGGCACAACAGAAGTAAACAGCAAGTTAATAAAGTTTAGTGAATGCAGAGTCACGTTTTACTTATCACCTGGTTACCAAAGTGTTAAACAGAAATTTGAGAATCCCATGTCCCTATAAACCCTGATCTTTAGTCTCGTTGACAAAATAAAGAAACACAGCATAAGGCAAAGTTCAAGCCAAGCCTTCCCAGCCAGGACATGTCCCAGGTTCTTCATCTCAGAGCTCTGTCTCCAGACCAAAGCCTGGATGCTTCCATCCACTTGCAGTGCTTAAGCAGCACCAGCAAATCCAACCTGAGGACTTCTTAAAATCTGAGTACACTGGCAACCCATCCTCCTCGGGAGCAACTGCAAGGCTTCCACTCACCTCTGCCGAAGAAAAAGAAGGTAAATTCCCTGCGTAGGCATCTCCACGGTCAATGAACCCATCCGGTCACCTCTTGCATCACTGTCAGGGAGATATGCTGGCATCACACACATAGAAATGAAAGCAAAAGCTTTTCCCTGTCGGACCAATCAAGTCTGACAATTGTCTTGTGGTGGATGCCAGAGAGATTGTGAATATTTTTGCAGAAATGCCAGCTTTTTCTAGGTGAGAATCTGCCTACATAGGATTTATGCAAACATTTCCTCGCTTGATCTGTAACCACCCCTTCGCAGCTAAGCAGTGCAGTGCTATCGCCAATTCTTCACATAGTTCTGAGTTTAAAATATTACCACTGCCTAAAATAAGAGGAATTTCAATTGCAGTGCTCTGTGAAACAAAAGAGGTGGAAGCCAGTTTGACAATTTCAGCTAATAGCTGAGATACTGCCTTGCTAGCGTTTTTGGCACCTGGCCTAGGGAGGAAGTAACGAGAGGAAGGGAAGGGAAGGGAA
>VXBZ01003765.1:96508-115635 GCA_013399135.1 Heliornis fulica
GAAGGGAAGGGAAGGGAAGGGAAGGGAAGGGAAGGGAAGGGACAAACAGAAAAAAGTAATAAAGGAGGATGGTAATAAATAAAGGGTGACCCAGTCCACTAAAATAATAACATATGGTCCCTATAAAGGGAGCTTTATAGTCAGGGGAAAGGGACATGTGATTTTCAAATGCTGAAGAGGGGATTCTTATCCAGCAGAGGCACCTCTTTTTCTTCATGGACACTATATGGGACTCGGGTGGTTTCAGGGTATAATGCCTACTATTATGAATCGCCTTTCTTCCTCAGAAAGTACAGAGAGAGAATAAAAATATCAGATACCTTCATTCAGATGCAGTACAGTTCACCAGATTCTAAGAAGAGAATGGGCACCCACTGGAGCAGGCTGTACTGCTGAGGGATCACAAACCTTGGCTTAGGGCAAGAGGAAGAAATTGTGTCCCAGACCAAAGTTGCAAGAAAGCACTGGAGTGGACACAGGTTTACTCCTACTCAGAACACGCACTTCAGAGCCTGCATTAATAACAGGGTAAATTATTCAGAACAACTAGTCTATGGGTGTGGTTGGCAGGTCAGAAATTGTGGGTAATGGCAGTTACAAATAGGACTGTGAGACCAGAATCATGATGCTCAAGGGAAACAAAAAGAAAGATCAGAGTTAGGGGGCCCCTGGCTGCAGCCCCGAGCTTCCAGATGAAGCAACAACAATGCCAGCCATCTTGGGAGCAGGTACCACTGTATGACTGATACAGCTTCTCAGAGATAGAACATGATCACAAGAATTATCTCTAGCAGACTAAAAACAAGTAAGCCTGCAAGTCAGAAATGTAATGAAGGATAGTACCTTGCTACCTTGTCTGGTGGCAAGAGGGGGTCATAAATCAGGTAAGAAATAAGTATTTCTGCATCCACACCTGAACTGAAAGCACCAGTGTTTGAAAACTGATCCACCATCTAGGTAGGTATATATATAAAAAAAAACAAAGAATTCCTGCAAGCACAAGATCAGGCATGCAAGAGAACAACATTAGCATCATCAAAACATCTCATGAGGGTGCAGGGACAAATTTCTGAATTAGGCACTGGAGAGTACTGTTTTGAGAAGCCCCAAAACATCATCTCGAACTGAAGCAGAAGCTGTGCTCTTTGAAAGAAGTATTCTGCTGTAAGGCAGTTTTACAGGGGTATCAAACATTCAGAAAGATACTAAGATGCAAAACTCATGAGCATTGCTGAGCTGCCTAGGCATTGCATGAGTGCAGTTGAAGCAAGAACATTACAAAAGGTCAAGGCACATGGAAGTACAGGCAAGCCAGCACACTTCAGTATTTAGCTCACAGCTACACCAATTGTAACTGTAATCCAGAACACCAGGCAGCATTTGCTGTTCACAAGGAGACTTGCCTTGTCGTACTGGATATGTCAAGCTCTCCCCTCAGTGCAAACAGCCCTGTGGAATCAAATGGGAAAGAAGCAAAATATTTCCAGACAAGATCATGTTTGTAAATGCATCAAGCAACGTTTGTCTGAAGCTGAGTGAAATATTTTTGCCACAGAACCCAAAATGGCCAGTACAAAGAACTGTTAATAACTGAAAAACATGTCATTTAGAAAACAAAATAAGAATCACTTGTGGATTGTACAGTCAAGGCTAACATATTCAGGGCCAAGACAGCAACAGGAATCATTTGCAACTGATCTTCAGGATGATGGGGAGGGCAGAGCCCAGCAGTGGTTCCAGTTTTATTATGCTCCTCATTTCCAATATGCAAGAATTAGAGATGGAACAGGAGGTGCTGAAGATCCTTTGGCCAAGCAGTAAGGATTGTCAAGCACCATCTGTGGGCTAGTCATCCAGTTCTTTGATCAAACAGCAGGTCGCCCCTGTATTCACAGAATCGCAGAATTCTGGGTTGTATTCAGGGCTTTCTCTGCGACCAAGAGGTGATGTGTCCTCTCTGAAATTGCAACGGACACACACACACCAAAAAAACCCCAAACAAAACCAAACAAAACCAAACAAAACCAAACAAAACCAAACAAACTGATGTGTGGGGAAAAGGATCTGTGTCAACTCCAAGGGAAAGGTTTTGCTTGTCAGCTACTTTAAATGTGATGAATCAATACAATATCAATATGGGATAACATATACAGAGTAGCTCTCAGACCCAGGGGTTTCTGCAGTAGGCCCAGGTTTCCCTCTGACACCAGCCATGCCGCAGCTCCTGAGCATCTGGTGTAATCGCACTGGATTGACAGACACACCACGGATAAAGGCTTGACTTTTCCGTATGGGCCATGGCGGTCTCTCTCTGCTCTTCTCCCTCGCATTTCATGGGGATTAAGATCCTGGGAAATGCCTGTTTATTTAGTGGGTGCTGGTTAAAAAAGAAACCTATATGCATGTTACATACTGTGCACATTAGTGCCATGAGAAAAAAAAAAAACACAAACAAAACAACCAAAACCCAACAAAAACAACCCCCAAAAAACTCTTCAACAGGCCTTGGTGCCTCTGTGGGCTGGAGTAAACCACTCAGGCTGCAGTGACTTCCCCTGCAATCTTTGTCATTACTGTCTTCTCTGGTAATTTCTCTTTTTTTAAAGAAGAATGCCTTGTCCCTGAGCATCTTCCCTTGTTTTTACAAATGTGGATCTTCAGATTGTGTTTAAGCAACCTATGCACTGTGCAGAACGGTTGATAAGTTCTGTATTGTTACCGTAATTTGGATCCCTGCTGACTAGTGATTTAATATTCTAATGTATTCCTCTACACACCTACAATCAGAAAAAGCACATTTAGAAATAAAAATTGTTTCAAAGTGCCACCAACTGTTGTTTTTGCAAACTGCAATTCAAAGAATGCATTTTTTAAAGGGCTATACTGAAACCTTGCAATGTTTTCTGGTGTAGCAGGGAATTTACACAAACAAGCCTGCACTACCCTTTTGCTAAACTAGACTAAAAGCACATCCCGTTACACTGGCTCCCTACCAATAGGTTTCAAAGGCAACATTAGCAGGGTATAAGAACCAGGTACCCCTTTTCTCCTCTTTGCAGAATACATTTTTTTTCAGATTTCTGTATTTTAATTATAAACTTATTTACAAGATTTTCAAGAAACCTCCAAAACTATCCGAGAGAACAAAGAACTAAAACTTTGCATTTTGATACGTCTCCTATATGTGATGTGAGTTCCTAAGCATTACGTGCTGAAAGCACCATGCTCCAGTGATCTGCTTTCATCTCCTTCAGAGTTAATTTTCACTCTTCTCAAACTTTCCTTCCCTCAGTTTCCTCACCCCTTGCATTTTGATTTCTCCCAAATCAAGCTGAACTCCCCACAAGAAGAGTCCTCCCTGATCCGCCAACAGCAGGCAAAGAAACAGAATCATCAATCAGACGTTTAGCAGAAAGGCACAGTGGCACTGATCTCTTGGTGCCACAAACAGGGTAGATGGCCACAGAAGTTAGTCTGTCCACATTGTGTGTGAGGAATGGAGTGTGAGACAGTCCTCCAGGCGACTGAATGGTTACAACTCCTGGCGAGCTGATCTCCATAAATAGCTACTCTAAATCAATTCTGTTTGCTTGCTGTGATCATATGAAATGCATCAACTGTTAAATAAATCAATGTGACCCCAAAGATTCCTTGGCTTAATGTCTTATTATTTTCTGGCTATAGGCTGATTAGGCATTTAAATAATTTTCTGTGATAGCATCTGCATTACTTGAATATGCCAGATTGTGAACACAAACCTTTAGCATTCTCCAGTGCTTTATTTGCCAGCAATTACAATAATTAAATTATTGTTCCCTTCCCTTGTTTTTGTTGATACCATTTAGTTTTTTCTCCAGAGAGGACAAAGTAGGTGTTTTACTGGTTTGAAATGAAACGTGTTCTTCAAGGTCTGTTATTCAGCTATTGACTAGTGGGAGCACCCATTTCAGAGACCACTAAGCTACTCTAACGTTCTCACTCCAAATTGATCCAACAGAATGAGACCCCCTTTGAAGTCTGAATTCCTCTACAATTTTTCTTCTGAAACAGCATCTCTGAACCCACCCTCCCTCCCCTCGCAGATGCAGTGGGTAATCAGTGCTGATTGATTTCTGAGTGTGTGAATGGAAGAACAGGGAGAGAAACGATGCAGTGGCAGGAGAGGATGCAAAATTCAAGAACATCACTAAGGAAACCTATCATAAATGCAATAGAGTGACTGCAAAAAAAGCCAGTGAGGAAAAGAATGAAAGATACATCTGGAAGGTGATATAAGGAAATTATAGATCGGAGGAATGACTGGGGGAGGGAGGAGTTTTCAACAAAATGGCACATGGTTAAATGAAGAAGAGGGTGAAGTCTTGCAAAAGTTCCTAATCACACAGACTGAAATCTGCTAAGTTTTTTATTCTGAGATGAAGGTCCGACGGGAACACATAGTGACAAAACTCTAGAGATCTGAGATGTGTGTCAGTTCCTTTTTCTTAAAAAACAAGTTCAAAAACAGAAACAAATTAATAGTTTGGTTAAGGAGAGCATTGACTAGTAATACCCACAATTTTCCTTGTAAAAGGAATTCTGATATTTAATGTTATCTCAAAGATTTTAAACATTTTTGACTGTTTCAGATTAACAGAAATATCCAGATCCTCAGAGCCGCTGCTGCCTTATTAGGAGCTGGCTTTATCACTGAACTTCCTGGTATGAGAAAAACAAACCCAATCAAAACACAGTAAATAATGCCTTTATTGCCACTCACTGTTTTACAAGTAACCGTGTTATTATTTGTTAGATAAACCTCAACTGCTGTGCAGTATGACTTCCTAATTTGTACTGGTCTTACAGGAATTCTAACTGTGTAGCATCCATGATTGCCATCGCCACATAGAAGTACTGTGTTAAATAAAAATAAGGCTGGATATAACAACTGGCATTGCAAAAGCAATGGAGAAAGGAATGACAATTGGTAAACAAAAAAAAAAAAAAACACTCTTGAGAATTTGCAGAGCAAAATAGCAGGTTTCTATGGCCCACACTAGTGAGGTTCTACAGTTTTGTTTTCCTTTCCAGTTTATATCTAGAAAAGCCTAATTATGATTCATTAAATGATTATTCTGGTGTCAACTTAAGTGACAACAAATGAAGAGTGTAACCTTTTTCTTAATGAGGAGTTGTAGAGCTATAGCCAAAGACAACGCCCCATATTTAACACTGGTGTATGAAAAAGGTCTCTCTTTAATTTTCCTTGTTTCCTAATCAATTTCTTCAGCATCCTTTCCCTACCAGGCTTTCAAGATGGATATGTCTCACCACTTCATAAACAGAGCGCTGAATAACAGTGCTTCCTTTTGTAACAAATTAGCATCACTGAAGTGTGCAATTTGGGTTTGAATCTCATTTACATTGGGATCCTTTATACCATTCTGACAAAAGGGGCATTTTTATAGCAAAAATCTAGCGTGTGCTGCAAATATTTAGTTGCAGAAGCAACTAGGCTAAGGTGTCATCCCTGGCTTTTTGCTGCAGCAGTGAGACACATGTAGCACCAAATCCTCTATCCTGCCTGGCACAGATTGTAATGCTTTTAGAAGCGCTCATCAGGACAGACCAGACTCTCTCCTTGTGTATTGATGGCTTAATGTTGTGTGTCATTGTCATCTGCCACCCCCTAAATTCCTCTTAGCGTACAGAGGTTGTGAGTCTTTTATTCTTGCTAATGAGGAACCAGACAGAGTGAGCAAGTTTGGGATTTCACTGAGATTCCCATACCACGAGAACGTATTCGTCATCATACAGTCACATCACCTGTCAGAGAGGTGGTTACCAGGGAAAAGCAAAACTCAGATGTATTAATACAGGCTAATTTCCAAGCTTACCAAAGACTCAAATTCCTGACTTGTCTGCAACGAATGAAGTAATTTTCCTATTCTTTACTTCATCACCCTGATTGCTACAGACCCACTTCTACTGAAGTGGTCGGGTGTCCTTTAAACCCAATATTAATCTCCAACTACAAACCTCTTCATTTAATATTCCTCATGGCTATTTGAGGAGTGAATAAATATCCTTCTGCTTTTCAGAAAAAAAAAAACACAAACGCCACTGCAATTGAACCTCTTATTAAATCCTTAGATTAGTAAGAGCTGTCCTGTCATACCAATATTCTATTAGCAGGAAACAAAAGTTAGAAAAGAAGCCACTGAGAGTTCCTGCTAAATTAAAATTCTTATGAAGATCACTGGATCTGCAGGGTTTCCTTAGGAAAAAAGCAATCTTTGTTGAGTTGTACTGGAAAAATAATAAGGACTAGTGACAGAATTGACAGCTTTCATACATGCTAATTTTTGCCTCGATCAGTAATCAAAACAGATTTACGTTAATCCATTGATTTTGTATCCTTCTCCTTTAACTTCACTCATACTGTGAAATGCTGCTGTATCCTGTCCTCTGCTGGGCTCATCCACGTTCCTGGCAATCCCTCATCTCTCTTCTTTCCCTCTCTTACTTCACTAGTCCGATCCCTATTTTCTCTAATTCCTGGAATTTAACAGCACTTCATGCTGAAAGCCAAACAGCACACTGCCAGAATCAGGACACAGAATCACACAGAATCACAGAATCACACAATGTTAGGAGTTGGAAGGGACCTCGAAAGATCATCTAGTCCAACCCCCCTGCCTGAGCAGGATCACCTAGATTAGATCACACAGGAATGTGTCCAAATTGGTCTTGAATGTCTCCAGAGAAGGAGACTCCACAACCTCTGTGGGCAGCCTGTTCCAATGCTCCACCACCCTCACAGGGAGAAAGTTTTTCACCTTTATCTTGTTAGCACACAGTTCCAGAAAGTTGCATGACAAGGCAGGAAACAAATCCTGACGAGATTTTAACCCCAACGATGATTCTCCCCACTCCCACCCAGATACAATACCTAAAGTGGCAAACCTGAATCAAGGCGAAAAATAAAAAAAATCTTCATGGCCTTGATTGCTAAAGCTGCCTTTCCAAAACTGAGTCATTAATATTTCTTAATCCCTCATGGTTATATCCAGAAGTCTTGGTGCATTAATGCAAAGATACATGGAAATGCTGGCTAGAGAAGGGATCTTCTGGAAGTCGTCCAGCCTGACCTCCTCAGGGGAACAGACCCATGCCAGCACTGGATAAGGTCAACACAAGGCTTTGGCTCACCAATGCAGAAGAGGTAGAAGCAACTCCTCTTTCAAATTGCTCCTTATTTTACTTCCACTTATTACTTTATTAAATGGTGGAGCACATCTGCAATTTACTAGTGAACAGTTAGGTAATAAATGTGGATTTTTAAATAAAATGTGCAGAACATTTTTTATACTACTTCTATTTTTCTATTTCTTCTAGGATTAAGACAGCTTGAGAGCTTCACTATTCCCATGGTAAAGAGTTTCCAATGTGTTGTAAGAAACTTCCTGATTGCAATTTCCCATTACTTCTTATACTAACCCACATAATAACAATTTATTTTTCCCTTCCATTTTATTATTGTCTTTCACATATATGTATATGTATATGTATATGTATATGTAGATGTATATGTATATGTATATGTATATGTAGATGTATATGTATATCTATATCTATATCTATATCTATATCTATATCTATATATCTATATCTATATCTATATCTATATCTATATCTAATCTCACATGTATATACAGGTTTACATATTATACTATGTATAATTGCATTATATATGTATATATATAGTGGTATATGTCTATATCATATGCATCTCACATCTATCTATATTTATATCAATATCTATCTATATCTTTCAGTCTTCTTACAGTAGCTTCAAGCAATTAGAATTAGGAGAATTAGGAGAATGGTGTAGGAAGACCTAAGGAGACCATGAAATCAAATATCACAAAAAAGAAGGAATGGGGATATTAAAGAGTGGAAGACAGCAAGTCTGTTTTACCTGTGGAATGAGGTTAAGAAGAAAACTTGATTTCAGGTTATTTGATTGCAGGCTACAGAGAACTACCTTAGCAGCAGTCATTTGATGCCAGGTACTCTAATTGAAGAGACACAAACATGCAAGGACCAACTGCTGAATACTAAAGTCATCCCAGTTCATGTTAAAAAGAAGATGGAAATTTTTATCAGAAGAAGCAATTTACCAGTGGAGTAGCTTAAAAAGGGATGTGGGAGAATGAGTGGGGATGGGTCACCACCTCTCCCTTGTGTCAATGAGGATTTGTCTGTTTTTCTTCCAGCTATCTCAGCTGGGCTGATAAAATACATTGCCTGTCTCCCTCCTTCACAGCCTGATTCTCGCCTGATTCTCGCTTCAGTGACAAACTCTTGAGTCAGAGTACAGTTGGTGAAATTGTGCGGCCTGTGGTTATCATAGAAACCCCCAATACTCCTTTGGTCTTTAAAAACCTATTACTTGACCATGGGCTGCAGGAAGCCTCAAACAGGGAGATGTAATTCTCCAGCTTTTAGATTGTTTTTAGACAGCTCCTATTTCTTAGAACAGGTTGTAAATACACTCAGTATGCCATCCTGTTATATCATACCCCTACATTAGCATTATATTGTTTTTCCCAGGACTCTTTGCCACTATGATTGTTCATTTTGCAATAAATTACATTTAATGCTTACTTTAGTAATAATGTGTGCATCAATCTCTGAATATTTTATAATCAAGAGAAGGATTCTCTCCTTGCAGAATCATGTTTACTTACGTGTTTGATTTCTGCTGTATAGTTATGACAACATTTAACTGTGGTGACCTTCCTATTATCAGCGTAAATGAGCTTACTAGCAGTCCCTCTACTCTTTCATCTTTGATCATGGATATATCAGGAAGGATGGTATCAGAAGAGTACCCAATCTTTTTCTTTCCCCTGTGTATAAATTATGGTTATGGATAAATGTTAGATGTGCTGGTCAAGAACTTTGTCTTTATCCAAACCTCTTCAAACCTAATTTCCACTAGCCTAGTTATGTATGACCTCAAGTACTGGTTCTTATTTTTTCCACATTACTTAGATCAGTTCCTAGTAATATCAAACCTCATGGTACCAAGTTCAGTTTGACTCCAGCCTAAAAAAAAATTGTCTGTCAAGATATTGCCATTATATCAAACATTTTTCTTCTTGCAATTGGTGGATGCTCAAATTCTTTAACAGATTTTGAATAATAATAAAAAAGAAGCTATCCAGCATGTAAGTACTGCAGGTGGAATTTAACTGCAAATGTATGTACCTAGTTATATTACTTAAATGATAGTGAGGTTTGCTCCTTATATTGTCAAAATTGGTTTTGGTCCCTGAGATCATTTGGTGTTCTTTTTCTATACTTCCACATCTCTGGCTTTCAGAGTAACCCACACAAACTTTTCTTACAGAGAAACATCCATTTGCAAATCATCTCCATCTGAATATTGTATAATTTAGTGAGGCTGCTGCTTGCATAATCTACTATTGTCAAGATGCAGAGACTTAAATTATCTAAAACAGTTGAATAAATATTCTCAAATTCCTCTGTAGCTTTCCTTGCATCTGACTCTGCCCACCAAGTGTTCCTTAAATCACAGAGGGTAAAACTGTGCCCATTAAGCTTCAAATATATCTAGGTGTAGAAACTCCACCAAAAGAGCCCTAGAACCATTTCACCCAGTCCTTCATTTTCAAGACCACATTAAGCATGATTATGGTTAGACCGCCAAGTACTTTGTTCATTTCTCCGGTTTTGTCTCTTTAGTAAATCTGATAGGCAATTCAATGGAAACTGCTGATAAATCAGTGAAAGTCAAAGGGGCTGGAAAGCAGCAGTCTGACCATTGTAAATGAAAGCAGAATTTGGTCTAGAAAAAGAAGTGAGGTACCGAGACGACAGCAGGTAATTTTAAAGTATGCTTAAAATTTTCAGAACAGGCTAAAGGACTCCCTCCATGAAGGAAAGGAGGATATCTAAACATGCTCTAATAATTTTCAGGTAACATATCCAAGGAAGGGAGCACACTTCATCGTCAGCTCCCAGGTACATCTCTCCTTATGCTGTTTCAGCCGGATAATATTAGGCTGCCAACATCTGACTGACTCATGTTTCACTACTCCTCAGAGGATGATGTCTCAAAGGACTTTGAGTACTTAATGGCAATCAGAACGGCCAAAACTGAACAATGGTACCAAAATGCAGGTTTTTAAAAAGGAAACTCCTATAATCTTACAGTTCTCTTTGAGAACATGAAACTAAAACCTTTTTTTGCAGGAACTGACAAACTGTCCCTGACGTAGGAAATGAGCACTGCTGAGATCTTACCGCATCAAGATCAAGTAGAAAAGCAACCTGCATTACTGGGTTTGCCACCACCGGTCCAAAGGCCATGGATAGGTCATCACAGCAGAAGACCAGAGTAAATTAACATCTAATGTTACATATAGTACTAAGCCAGTAAGAAAGTCTGCCTCACTGAGGAAAGGAGCATGCCTCTAATGAAAGGGATTTCCTGGAATAAATGCCAGTATTTTCACTACAGCTGAAGGAGAGAGAAAGAGGCCTGGAAGGTTACTGAGCAAGATCCTGTCTGCTATGACCAGGTGCCTAAAGTTTAACTTTAAGTGTATCCACTTCAGCACAGGTTGACAGAATCACTCCTTCAGCCAAAGGGTTGTCAGTCATTAGAACAGGCTGCCCAGGGAAGTGGTTGAGTCACCATCCCTGGAGGTGTTTGAAAGACATGTAGGTGTGGTACTCAGAGCCATGGTTAAGTGGAGGACTTCGCAGCATCAGGTCAACAATTCAGCTCTACAATATTAGGGATCTTTTCCAATCTAAATGATTCAATTATTCTATGACTCTAAGACAAAATATTTTGTTATTATAATCAAACTTAAAGTGAGAAATTCTTGTCTGGGGAGACTGGAGAATTTGAACTCTTATGACAGATAAGGAGCCGATGGAGTCAATGTGGAAGGGGAAGGGCAGTCATGTTCTCTGCCTCCCAAACCCCCTGTCTTTGCTAACAGGTCTTCTATCAGGTTTGGGTTGTTGGGGTTCTTTTGCTGGGTTTTTTTTTCCCTTTTATCTCTACAACTCAGATTTCAGACCTCCAATATAAATGAACAACACTATACATTGCATTTTAATAGTCTGCTCTTTTACTTTCTTTCATCTCTGAGTAGTTGCATAAAGGAAATAAGGGACAGTTCTTATTTTCTTTTCCAAACAGCAAAACATTTCAATTTTCCTCATGGAAAATGATGGATTTTTACATTTTGTAGGTTCTGAGTGACCTTATTTTGAACTCTCTGCTGCATTGATCATATCAGTTTATGTGGATCAGTCGTATCAGTCATCTGTTGCTAAAGGTACCTTGTATCATTCCTGGATCACTGAGAGCGCTTTCTGAATGGCACAGAAGAAAAAAAACAACAAAAGAGAAGATGTTAATAGTTACTATTGATATAAAACCAGTTTATAGCAAGCCACTCAAAGGCCAGGATCAGGACTCTCAAAGCTATTTTCAAGGCTCTGCAAGCACTCAGAGCACAAACATAGTCTCTGTTCCAAAGAATTACAGCCCAAGATTAGTGCTAGCAGAAGCACACAGGCGGGAGAACATCCGCAAGCAAAACACTACCAGGAAGAATAATAGGTAGCAGTCATAGCTTAATCAACAGCCTGACTCTTGTCAAGTGTGGTTTGTAGGCATCACAGCAAAGGAGAATTTTTAGGTAAGATAATGAGGATATTTGTGCCTGTTACAGGAAATCTCTCTCAAGCCTGGGAAGGCATGAAGATGTCTGATTGAAATCAAATAAGTCTCTGGGAGGGGCCAGCATCAGAGGCTAGTGGGAGGCAGTAATTGACCTGAATATGTGATGAGAAGCAGATAAACTACCAAAGGCTTTGAAAGACATGTAAAGAAAATTTGCTTGTTAGTGAGATATTAGTGGAGGAGTGAGATAAGGGAAGGGATGCGCAAAGAAGAAATGAAGAGGGAAGGTGGTCATGGCCACAATAGCAGGCTAAGGATATGTGTGGTAGCACTCAAGTAGGTATAGTGCAGATTCCAAGGCTAAAAAAACCCCATCTGAAGCATGATGGGAACCTGGTTGGTCATTTTAGCTGCTAAGCCTAAAGCAGAAGCATCTTGAGAAGTGAGATAACTTCACCTGAGTTTTTTTCCAGCAGCTTACATGGGGTTTTGGGGTGTAGAAGTACACCATGATTTACTGCTCCATTTTAAACATGAGAGAGGCTGTGAGCCTCGGAGGGATATGCAATGACATCCTCCTTCCTCCTTCCCAGTGGTGGGAGTGTAAGCAGGGTGGGGGAACAGAAAAGTCAGGCTCCTGTGCAAGAGGTGTGCCCAGCTGCGAGAGCAAGATGTGGAGAAGGCATCTCAGAAATGAGGGGTAGAAAATCCATGACTGGGATGAAAAGTCATGAACTATGTGGATGTGGGGACAGATTTGGGCCAAGTCCGAAGAACGTTAGAGTGATGAGAAAGCCAAGGAAATCTCAGAGAGAGCTGCAGGTTGGTGTGGAGGGGTTCTGTTGTTGTTTTGTTGTGGTTTGCTTGGTTTTTTTTTTAATAATAAATGCATGTTTTTCTTGTACTTGGTAAAAAGAAGACTGCTTGGTTTAGAAGCCTTGGCTTGCTCTTAAAGAGGTGAACTGTGCCTTTGCAAACCTCCTGGAGTATGGTCAGGACAGTGAGGAGAGTAAGCATCAGGGAAGGGGTGTAACAAATATTTTCCCAAGGAAGGAAAAGGAAACCCATGAAATTCACAACTGAAATATAAAGCTACAAAATAAAATTGTCTGATTCTGTTTCTACAAACACAGAAATGATCTTGCAAATGATGACAAGACTGCATCTTGTTTTGTTTTGTTTTTTTTTTTTTTTTTAATTCATTAACATTTTAAAGGCTACACCCAGAAGCAAGGGATTTGAACATCATCTGAAAACTTTTATCTGGACACGTTCTATCTGAGACCTGAATCATTTAAGACTGACTTCTTCTTGTAATGAGAAATAAAATTCATCTTTCTAAACAGCGATCGCATCTATGTTTCTTAGTTTAGCATTCCCTTCCCCAGTAAACACAGTTTTACACTAGACATGAAGAAATGCAGTTTTACAGGCTTTTCTGAGACCTGACTGATAAACAATCTCTGGATAATGAAAATATAGTAAAATAATCATGGACCACGTCCTTTGATGGCATTTGCTACAGCTTCCTTAAACTGCTGGGTTGATGCTGATCTGGATCTGTAGTTTTGCTCGGTTATTTTCTCAAAGTTAGATACAGTTCTGCTTTCAGCCAGTGGGACGTACCACTGCCTCATATTTGGAAGAAATTTAAGTGACACTATTTATCTATCTCTTCTGAGTCTGATGCTTCTCAGAATCTTTGTTTTCTTCCTAAAGAAAGACCTACACATAGTGATGATACTGATGGCCTTTGCTGGCTGGTTTATTCTTTAACAGAGTGGTTTTCGCACTTTGCAGCATATAGACCAACAGTTTCATAACAGCCTCACTCCAGTACCAGTTTATGTTGGATTTAATTGGTTTAAAGAAACTCTCACTTGTCACCAGAATAAGATCTTCAGCAGAGCACTGTCTTGCAAACTGCTGCTAAGAGTAACTCCCCACCTATTCAGATTCCCTCCAAGGACCTCCTGACCATGCAAAGCTCTGGCTTTTGGAGGATGCCATAGCTATTTGCTACTGCTTCAGTCCTGCTGCCCTACTCCACTGATGAAAGTAGGCCTATGATCTTTGTGGCCTTCAAAATTTCTTCCTTTCATGAATTTCAGAATGTTGTAAGCATCTCTCTCTAAGCCTCTTGCTAAGCAGAACAGACAACTAAATTTTGCAGTTAAATCTCATACTTCAGAAGAAACTGTCAACTAGTAAACACTGACATCCTAAAAAGACTCAAATTAATGGATAATGTGTTTTATTAAATTAGCAGCCCAGATCTGCATGCCAGCAAAAGCTCCTAGCTTCTGATTACCTCTGGGAACAAAGAAGACTAGAGCATGCTTATAAATAGTGGCAGTGGGCTTAGCATATGTTACCTTCTTTCCTAGATAAATATTAATTAGCCAGGCAGAAGAACCAGATCCTTAGTAGGAAGAAAGCTCTGTAGCTCCCCTTAAATTAATGTTGACATGCCAATTTCACAAGGAAAAGATTTGATTCTCAATTTTCAGCAATTTTACTTCTTTGCTGTGATTCACTGCATTGCACAAGTTTCCACCCAGCTTTCTGCATTGGTGACTGGTTGCTTTAAAATGTGTGTAGACATCCTGGGTTTTGATTTTTTTTTTAAACACAGAATTCAATGTTTCATGTCCAAAAACTTGGTATTTGGGACCCCTTTGAAATCAAGTCTGGATCCTGAAAGGGAATCCTTACAGATTTCATTCTGTAAAGCAGAAAGAAAGATCTGAACATACTGAAGTGGGTCAAAGCTTTAAACTTGATACAGATCTATATCTGAAAGTGGAGAATTTATCTTCTGCCAGGTCTGAGCACAGAACATGAGACTTTTTTCATGTGAATCCCTACAGAGCCTAAACACAGGGTCCTTTACCTTCATGCTCAACAGGTGCTCTTCTTGTTTTGTTTTGTTTTGTTTTGTTTTGTTTTGTTTTGTTTTGTTTTGTTTTGTTTTGTTATATGACAGGCAGGAGTTAAAGGTTATGCCGTCAACTTTCGCTCTTGGTAGGCAGCTGTACCTTGTGTCGTACTGTCACAGCTACTTCCTATAGTGCATTCCTCAATGGATCTGCATATATTTAACCTCAGAATGATCCTGGTGGGTTAAAAACCCTTCAGGTGTACAACAGGAGACTGCCTGCACTGTAAAGACGATTCTTCAGTCAGACCCTCTGGCAGCAAAACTGGCATTTGCACTGATTTTAGTGTGAGTTACAGGGCTCCAGCAGCCTCAGATGGCAACTACCAAAACCAGGATGCAACAGCCCTTTTCACACTAGCAGATGTGTCTTCTGCTTTGTGATGAAGCAGGAGAATAATGAACAGTGTGGAAGGAGAGAGGATGGGGCAGGACTGAAGCAAGTTCCCGTGGAGTATCTCCAGGAGCACCATTAAAGAGCAAACCCTTTGTAACTGAATGAAGCGTCACCAAGCTCAACTGATGCCTCCATGAACTGAAATGTCAGGGTGGGCACAGTGTCTGGAGATGAAATGGTAGAGACAGTGTAAGAGAGGACTGGGGCTTCTTTTTGCTTGACCTCAGCTGCCTACTTAAAGAGTAATTGAATACTCTTCAGAGAGTATCTGAGTGCATTTTTTGGCAACTGTGACTGACCAGTATGAAGAATAAAGAGATAACTCAATTTGGCTTTATTCCCTTGGGTCAAGAAACTCTGTGTATATGTGTGCCTATTGAGCTCATGTGCTTCTTTCTTTTTCTAGGTCCTTAGAGTCAAAATCAAAACCAGACCCAGCTGTTTCTCACAATTAAATTTCCATAACTTTTTTAAATTTTATTTTTATTTTGACTAGTGACTTAAAAGTGTTGGCATTTAAATTGCCTCAGATATATTTCAAAGTTAACATTGAGAAACTTCACACATATATTAGCGTTATTTGTCTGTTGGCAAACTCAACAAAATACCACTGCGTTGATTTACATAGTGAAGGTTATCTCTGCTAACAGAAGGACTCAGAATTTCATTATTTAAAATATGAGGATGAATCTCATCACAGTGCAGGAGGCTACAGATGGCATTACACACAACTTGCCACCTGAGTCAAGGGCAGAGGTGAACCTTATGTTGTGCACTGAGCCCTATATTCAAATATGCTCGAAAGACCCAAAAGCCAAAACCCACACAACATTGTCTGCAGCCAGGACATATTGACTGTATGATGAAGATTTTTCCTTTCTGGTACTTAAGTTTGTTTTTATGTGTCTGTCTTCGTTCTCTAATTTATTTATAAGTCATTGATGACATTTATGCCATACATGGGCAGTTTGTGATGCAACAGACCAGTAATAGGCTCAGTTTTCACTGCAGTTTCTATATCTGGATATTTTAGTACATCAAAATCTGGATATAATAAGTATTAACAGTCTTCTGCCAGCAGAAAAAAAAAATTAAAAAATTGTGCCTGCTTCTGCAGAGAAGCCAAAAGCTTCAGGAAATAGGATCTCTTCTCATAAGCATCTTTTCAGATCCAGTTAGGAGGGGTGAAGGTAAACAATGAAATACAAGCTTCACGGCGACAGCGCAGCAGCAAGATAGGAACGTTCATGTGGTAATACATATGATTCCCAATGTTTCTGACTGGCACTCTAGGACTTCCGTACTTGTTGCTGATCTAGGGAGAACCTGGTTCCTGCTTTTATCCAGCCTTGGCCCGTGGGAACCCAGCCATGGCATAGAGCTGTGTGCCTGGGTGGGCAGAAGAGTACTTTTTTAAAACCTTATCACCTCTTGCTCTGACACAACTCCTGGGAACCAGCAAGCACAGTCTAAAGAGAGCAGTAGTTCCAGTGCCTGGGTTGGGACATGTCTTTTGCACACCCCACCAGCAGTGAGGCACGGGACCAGGTCCCTACCATGGAAACCATTAGGAAGCTGGATTTACTTTCGTGCTGCAGCTATTCCTAACCCAAGACTGAAGCCTCAGAGTGAAGCATGGGGAATGCTTACTGAATCTGCCCAGGAGGACCAGGTGATCCTTGTGAAGGAAGCCAAGTGAAGTCACCACAGCTAGACCGCGGATGGTCAGGTGGATGTCTCATGACCACTGCAGCAGTACTACAGAACTGAGTAAGAAACAAGTGAGCACAACAGAAGAAAACAAACACGGGAAGAGAATAGCATCTTCTTGCCAAGACAGAGGGAAGCAATGAATGATGATTACCCATGAATAATAACCCAGAATTAATGGAGAAGGGCAACAGCAAAAGCTGTGCATGGAACACAAACAGTTTATAATAAGGGTAAACAATGTTATTAGTAGGGTGGCCAGAACTCATGATCCATTCACATAGCACTTGTCTGCTTTACACACCATAGCTGATGAATGTTGGCTAGGGCTAGAACATTACCCTTGGAGGCTCTATAATTTTATCAGCAAAGCCTTTCCACAAGAGGAAAGCTGTTGCAAAACTGAATGAAGGGCTATGTTTTCCTCTTGTTATTATTGGTGATTTAAATTTACATCAGTCTCAGATATGCAGCCCTATTTGGGAAGAATGTTGAGCTACAGAGGCTCGAGGGCAGATGCGCAACTAAATTAAGCCAGAAATGTCGAGCAGAAGTGGAAGCGATAGCACACTGTATTAGAAATCGGGATTATAAAATCTCTGCCCATCAAAGAGACCATAAGCATGTAGATAACTCTATATTAGTATTTTTGATGCAGTAAAGCCTTGAGGTTCCAACCAATTACTAGGCTCCACTGAGCACAAGGAGGCACCACAAAATAAAAACATGGTAACATATCAAACCCTATCCCAAATTCTTCTGGGAAAACAGAAAGGTTTATTGACATTTTTTCTTTCATGAGTTCAGTGAATGCAGGTGAACTTTGACTACCATGCTTTCACTAATCCAAGGCAACCCACTCCCTACCTCAGGAGAGCCTAAGTAAAGAGTGGATCTGGGGCTGATTTTACAAAATCTCAGGCACTGCTACTACCTTTTTCATCTCAGGGGACCTGCGGGTGCTTAGTGCATACCAAGACCTGGGCATCTTGCCCAGTACTGAAACAGGGAGGGAAAGGGTTGTCCTTGCAGGACTCTGGCTGTGCCACACTGTTGTGCAGCCTTGGCTCTCCTTCAGTTCAATGCTTCTCTTCCCAGCGTTTCATCACCCCTCTTGGCCACAATGAATCCTCTCCGACCTCTCTCCCTCTCCTTCCTTGGTCTGTGCCCTCTCAGATGTGCCAGTCTCTCTTGCCCAAGGAGATTTCTCACTGACCATATGCTGGATGTCCCAGGAACAACAATGCAGTGCCTGTCCTTGGATGGTGCTGAGCATGGCCTGGGAAAGAACAGGAGCACAGGGGAACAGCTCATCTCCGGCCCATCGAGGAAACCAGCTGGGAGAAGACTTCCAAGAGGGGAGTCTGAAGGGAGCGTAGGCAGGTGGCAGCATATGCAGGTGTGCTTCAACACGCCTGCATCCCTCGCCTCCCATTTACTGCGTTTCTCTTTGGGAAACGTGACTGAGACCTGGAGCACAGACACTTCATTGAGCTTGGAATTGCCCTGACCCAGCAAAAAAAAACCAAACCAAAACCCAACAAGCTCACACCTCCTTTTGTGCGCAAAACTTTCCTGCGGTTGCAGAGAACAAACGCTCCGAGGAGCTGCGGGACCCGGCCAAATGCGTGCTGCCGGTGAGCATCTCCCGCCTCCCGGGCACTGGGGGATGCTGCGGGGCACGTCAGGGCTGCTCAGCCGCGTCCGTGCGTTTCTAAGCGTACACTCTCACACAACAGCGAGCAACCCACAGAGAGAAAAGTAGCGACTCCCGCGCCCGGGAGCCGCTGGGTTGCTCGAAGTTTAGGTGTAAAGTAGGCGATGTGATCCCGTGGGACGCGCAGCCTCCCGCAGCGGCGTGACCCGCCGCGCTGCGGTGCGGGTGCGGGGGCACTTCTCCGCCGGGCAGGGCAGGCGGAGCCGAGCTGCCGGCTGCGCTCCCGTCCCGCACCGTCCCGCTCGCTGCAGCCATTCCCCTCACGCCCGGGCTCCGGCACCGAGCGGCACCTGCAAGGCCGGCGGGGCGTGGGGCGGCGGGGCACCATCCCGGCGAAGCCGGCGGGATCCGTGAGGCGCCGGGGCATCGCCGGAGCGGCGGACACGGTGCGAGAAGGGACGGGGCTGAGCGAAGGGCGAGGGGGGACCCGCATCCCCCGGCGCTGTGGCACGCCCCTGTCGGGTGGCGGGGAAGGGGCTGCTCCCCATCCGCGCTGCGGAGGGGCTTGGTCGGAGGGCGAACCCGAGCTCCTCCCGACGCCTGCGGGGGCAGGGGCGGGGGAACGGCGGTAGGGCGGTGCGCGGGGCCGGGCCCCCCACCGTCGGACGGCGGGTGGGTGCAGGAGGGGGGGCCGAGGGAGGCGGCGGGTCCT
>VXBZ01003765.1:117800-140306 GCA_013399135.1 Heliornis fulica
CGGTTGGAGGCATCGCTGGGCGGCCGGGGGATGCGGGGAGTCGGTTGCAGTCCCGGTGCCGGCGTTGGATTTGGTTGGGGGTTTTTGGGTTGTTTTGGGGGTTGGGTTTTTTCCTTTCTTGGAAAGGAAGGAAGGTAGGACAGGCTCCGGATTAAGGCTGCTTGTGAAGTTCAGCCGACTTTTTGGCCTCCTTTAAGATTCCGGCCGCTCCCGCTGGGAGCGGAGCCGGCCGGGCTCAGGCATCCTGAGGGATGCTGCCCTTCAGCACCCCCCCCGGCACGGTGCCTGCCGGCTAACGGCGAATCCGAGCAGCGCCGCCGCCACGATCTGCAGAGCACACGCTTGCCTTTGTTGTGACACTTGTAATAATTCTGCCAATCTCTTGCTTTTTGTCTGCAGAATCAAGTTGCTATTGTAAAGACCCACTGCTTGAAACTTCCCCAAGCCCAGTTGCCAGACTCATGATGCTGCAAAAACGTCAAAACATGCTGCCACCAAACTGCTCAGCTCTGCATTTCAGTGTAATGACTCTGGCAGAGATGCTGTTCCAATAGTCACGCAGATCAGTTGCGAAAAAAAATTAAAAAAATAAAAAAGAGGGCAGCCTCGAATCAAGGTCTATAATTCATCTGGACTGAAGAAAGTTTGAGAGTAAACTCTATTTATTTTGCAGGCTTAACTTCTTAATTTGTTCTCTCCGGCCGGTTGTAGGGGTGTGCACAAGAGCACAGTTGTCTCTGTCCGTGTTGGTAGCATAGTTGTACTTCTGCACACCTATAATTTCTTTCTTTCAGTGGAAAGAGTTGCTCGCTTCCCTTATGAGGCCAAGTGGAGAAAAAAAACAAACAAACATGTAAAGTAGGAGCATAACAGTAAAATCTGTAAATGACTCCTTCAGCTGAACATGTTCATGAGAAGTGACAGTGTGCAAAAGTTGTATTTGTATTTCAAAACAGTCGTAAATGCAAATGCTGTAGAAACAAGAGTTGTAGACCTGTTCAACTGCACTGCAAGTCTATAGTCCGTGCTCATAGTTGCCTTTAAAGTAAATACTTCTTGCTTCTCCTCCATAACTCAAGAGCAGAAAACAAGAAGTCCAATGACCTTTTCCATAAACCAGCTGGGAATAGAAGTAGCAGTTTGATGTTGTAACCATGTTTTCCATTTTGTGTCGGTTGCACACCCTTACCGCATGAACCACTGCAAAATTTAGAATTCTCTAAGTAATTACATTATTTAGTGTATTTTGTAAAGAAGTGAAGCAGTTTGCTCTTTTAGAAGAGCTTTATCACCTGCAAAATAAATACCCATGATCCATGAATTAACTGATGTTAGTGAAATTATTCTCCCCACTCCCCTCCTATTTTTTATTTTCCTTTTTTTGTTTGTTTTGTTTTTATGATCAGACCTTAAGACAGGTCTATGCATATTCAGCAGTCAAAGTCAGAATTTCAGGATATGGTCCACCTGCTGTGATAGAACTGCATTGATTGTTCCTCCTATGTGTAAATGAAATGAGCATAAACAATAAAACGCTTTACTGTGTTCTCAAGAGTCTTTGATAGCCGTTGTGTGACTGAAAGAAGTATTTATTGGTTTACCCGGCTTCTCAATATTGACTTTTTAGGTAACGCTGATTTGATGAGTCACTCAAGAAAGCAGTTGATGAGGGCTGAGATTGCAAGCTTCGATCAGTTGTCAGATTTTTAACAGGCAGCTTTTCTTTCATCCTAACCAGTACTGTTAGATATAATTCTTAGTATTTTCATCTCATCCCAGATCAATTTTTTAGGTGTGTTTTTTACAAATATTTTTTCTTGTTCCATTAAAAACAAACAAAACTTATTTTATCACTTGGTGGATACTATAGTTAATGCCTTTTTAAGACTACAAGTATGCATTCTTGATTAGGGCTGTTACAAAAACTGGAAAAAATCTTACACCATTTTTTCAGCAAGTCATTGCTGAAGTAACATGGGTTTGTTTGCCTAATTGAATAGTAAAGAAAGAACCTGCCCGCCTATGCCTCTCAAACTCCATTAACTGTAAAGAGAAAGATCTGGTTATGGGAAGGAACGAAGTCTTGGAAGGTAGAAGTTTAAGTAGTGGAAAATAAGCGTTTTCAGTGATTTGCAAAGTCCAGAAGACTTGCCTCAAAATTGAGTACCTGTAAAAAAATGAACTACTGTGTAATGCTTCTAGAAAGTATCCTCTTAAAGTATTAAAGACTTGTGACTAGAAGAATTCTCTAAAACACCATCTTACTTCTTTGAAGAGCTTATATTCCTTTAACTTTTTTTTTGCATACACGGGGCAATAAAGGCAAGAAGGTTAGCATCAAATAATGCTTAACCTATTCTTGTTTGCTGCTTTCCAATCTTGTAGAATGAATTTTGTTTAACCCAAATTCTCAGTGAAATCACTGGCGTTCCTAGATCTCTGAAAAATAGACACGGAGACTTTAATATTTTCAGCATTTCTACAGAGGCTTGAGTCTTTTGTCAGTTTTACAAAGTGATGTGACTTTGAGAGCGTGAAGTTCAAGAGTTGGATTTCCCCTGTCCTTGAGTTGCTGGGGTATACCTTCATCTGCAGCAACTGGCAGCAAGTACTCCTGGTTCCCTTTTGCAGTGAGAGGATTTTGCTGAGAAGCGGTGAAGTTAATTCATTGAGAAATTATCCTTCCAAGTTTATGCCAAGACTCTGAACTTTCTGCACAAACATTTCAGATAACCACGCTCGCTGTTGGGAAGAGAGTCAGTATGAAAGCTGTGCTGAGTGATGGGGCCAGAGGAGAGGAAGGTAACTGGAACCCTCCTGAGATAACCTGCTAGTTGAAGAAGAGGAGGCTGCTTGTACTAGCCAAGCAGCCTCATGTAGTTCAGAAAAAGCTTCCTGCAGGGAGATAAGTGGAGTGAGGACATGATCTCTTTGCAGTGAAAGAGAAGAAATGTAGGGCAAACATCACTTGGTGCTGGAACACATAAATATGTAAAACACTTTCCAAGATTCATGTAGTGTGTTTTAGGATGGTGAGGGTGGCCCCTGTGAGCTTCACATCTTTGTGACTGACAGACTGTGTCCTGGTTGAACCTAGGTTTTAAAAGACGTTAGGGTTCAGGAGCATGAAGATTTGACTCTGTGGAGAGGTCAAAGGATGTTGTTCTCTTTTGCTCTGCCTCTGGAAGGATGGAGAGTCTGACATTTTCAGTAGATAAGGCTGTCCTTTCCATCCACCCTGTACAGTTGTGGAAGGAGCTCAGAGGACCATGCTCCTTTGGTGTTATTTTTGTCACGAGATCCTGTTCATGACCCTGCAGGTAAACACTAAAGGTTTGTGGCAGTTGTTTATTGCAGAATCAACATGCCTCCCTCTTGCCTGTTTATTTGCTGCACTGGGTTCAAACACTATCAAGTGATGTTGTTGAGGCATGTCTCTGGTGGGCACTGAGGTTTGAAGTTGATTGTGCACTTGCAAACCCCATGCTTCCCACATTTCATGGTGAGGGATGTGTGCACGAGAGTGTTGCTGACTGCAAGCACTGAGACACATATGGCTGCTGCACAGGAGTAGACAAGTGCTGTCAGTCCTTTGCAGCCTCACAGCTGGACTAGTTTCTTAGTATTTCTCATTTCCTTCTTAAAAGGCATTTCTCTTCAGTAATAAAAGGCAATCACAGAATACAAATAGCAAGAGGGAAAATCCCTTGCAATGAGCCTTCATGCCGCTGTGCAGCAACCTACCAAGTTCTACATCTCCTGCATGCACAAGGACAAGAAAATGCCTTGACAAATGTGCCAATGTTCCTGGGGACAAAAGGGATTTCAACTGATTCTCTGGACTTTTATACCATATTTGCTACCTCAGCATTGGAGGAAGCTGGCCTGGCCTTCAGCCTCCAGCGGGGCCATGTAGGGATGCTAGTTAATACTCTTATTTGGAGCAGCCAGTTTCCACCTTCTGCCCCTGCCTGAAAAAAAGTCAATCTTCTTTCCATGGCTTTCTGATTCACAGTGATGCTCTCTTGGTAGGAAAGGCTGGATGTTGTCAAAGGTAAATACTTCTACCTGAAAATCCAGATCAGTCTAAAGCTATTCTTTCAGGGAATGAAGTGAGGGAAGAAAAGAAAAAGGAAAACAAAAGTAGTAACATTGGAGGACAAGCATGGTGATTTGCTGTGGCAAATAAGGCTGATCATCATGCCTGAAGGCAATTCTGTATTCAAATGGTGAAATCCCATTCAAATTGCAATGTAGCAGAGAGAGAAGAACAGGTTTCTCCACCGAAGACAGCCTGTAGCAAAGAAAGAGGACAAGGGAGTCTTCCAAAATCTTCAAGCCCTGACCTGGGGGTAAGGAAAAATCCCTGAGTCTCAGGGTCTCCGGACCTCAGCAGACAGGTGAGCAAAGAGTTTCAGAGAGCAGAGCCATACCCAGAGACATGTAGGAAAATTACAGATGTGCATTTATTCAATAAAGTAAGCACTAACTTCTTTCTGTGTGTTGGGAATGGTTTTGTCTTTAGGGGAACCACACATATTTGAGGATATCCATAAAAACCTGCCTATATCGGGACCAAAAGGTTTGTGATTCATATTAAAGGAGGGGTTTTTTTTTAATGTATTCCAACAATTAGTACCTAAACCAGAACTCAGATGCAGTTTAAGTGAACTCTCCTACAGGCTGATGACAACAATGTGCACAAAACATCTAAGGCCATATAGAAAAGCAAGCAGAAAATGAAGCTTTTTAATCAATCACATATTAAGCTTGAAAGCTGTAATATAATAGACGACTCAATAGGTGAGGTGAGAGGAGATCCACAGGATATCAAATTTACAATGTAGAGATCAAAATCTCTTACTGAGTCATTTTCAAGAGCTGGAGAAAGAAAATCTTTGCTGTTCTTCTCAGAGATCAAACTCCTTGCAGTCATCCTTATAAAGGAACAAGACTCTTTTATTGTCTTTATACAAATAATACTTTGAAAGGTACAAAGCAGAGTTCATGGCTGTAGGGCTTTCACTGAGTAATCATATGTTCTGTCTTTTAGGCTGAATGGTCATAGAAAAATAGGGAAGACAGGAACAGGGAATGATTATGTAAAATAATCCATTTTCAGCACTTCTTTCCTTATTTGGAACCAAGGCAAAAACTAGAATAACAGGAAAAAAATGAGATGTGGAAAAAATTTGGCATTAATAAGGTTACATTAGATTTCAGGAAGGGTAGAATGGGGCAAAAATAATAAATAAATTTCCAGAATTCAGAGAAGAGGAAACTAAATAAGATGTTTCCTTCCATCCAGATACCTCAGGGGTCCCACTATCCTAATATTAACTTCACAATATCATTTCTAAAAATCTCAGTGTTCTCAGATATGTTCATTAATGCATTCCACTTGTATTACATACCACTTACATTAAGGCAGATACTTCCCAAGCTCGTTCATTCTTTTTCCAGTAGTTTTGAAATGTTGATTACTTTGTGCCATTTTCTACCTGTGTGCTGTATTTGGGGCATGTATCTCATTTGGATTCACCCCTCTAAAATCCAGTCCCTGAAATGATGAGAAACGTTGCTTTCAAAACCAGTATTCGGATCAGTATTTTTAAAGGAATTAGTGTAAAGGCAAGCAAGATTCTCTTTTCCTATGTACAGAAAGCTGTCCTTCCATGAACTTAATTCCCAGAGAAATCTGCTATAGAACTGAAGGACACAGATGTAGCATAAGCGAACCATAAACCAGTGCAGACATACAAAGCAGCCAGATGTTTGGGCAGCAGAAGGAAAGCAGACGTTCTGAACTCATACTGGAACATGTCTCTGACCCACAACAGACATCCCCAAAAGTCTGCATTGACTTGAGTACACAAAGTTTCAAAGGACACATCAGGGAGCTAAAGGTGGAGAGACCTTCAGGAGTAGTTACTAGGTAGCCATAGTGAAGGAACCTCCATGGCCACGGGATATTTTCTGCCCTAGGTCGGGGCAGCTCCAACTCAGTGCAGCCACATGGCTGCACATTCAGCTACCAACTATGTTCAGGCAGCCAAATCCAATAGCCTGGTATAGGTAAGGCTGCACAGGTCCAAGCCCCAGCTCCAACCAGCCATGACCTGAGCACATGTGCACAGACGTGTGGATAATATGTATATACACTTTGCCAACCACTCAGATCAGCACGGACAGACACAGTGCTCACACCAACACACCAATGGCCATGTAGTGCTCACCTCTGGCTAATCAGGATGGAGCTCCACTAGTAAGTATATAGAAGTGTTTCTATAAATGTATATATACACACACACATGTACAAGGTGGATCCCTCCAGCAGCTGGACTCTGCCACTGGATCCTAGTGTCTGCAGCTGTTTGTCTCTCCAGTTTTTGCACCACCAACACACAGCCCATTCCACCTGTGATCCCACTGCAGTTACCGGCTCTTGATCTCCACATAGAAACAAAATAGAGACCCTCACCCAGGAAAAGAGCTAGAAGCAGAGTTTAATAAGAAGATGTGACAGACTGCATCGATCAGGAACAGAGTATAGCCAGGCAATTATTTATCCCTTTATCACTGTTGCTTTTTCCTACACTTCTTGCTCCCCCAAATGACCTTGAGACCTCCCTTTCTCCACTTCTGTTTCCTCCACTAAGCATCCGACTGTGGGTCTGGTGTTATCCCCAAATGTCCTTCCCTTGCATCTCACAATGCATTCCATACCCCTAGGCAGTAACAACTCTTAGTCCTAAAGGTGATCCTGTTGACTGATTGTGATGTGTTTCATTCCTGGAGACTGGGAGCAAAACTCCCCTGGGACAGCTCTGGGAAGGAGCCAGACAGGCTGTACCTTTCTCTGAGTCCTTAATTTGTGTCTCCTAGAACTATCTAGCATTGTACCCCATTCTCTTCTGGGCTTGTGGAGATGGGCCATTGATGGTCTTTTGGTCTCACCATTATGGGCCTGGGAGGAGCTAAGGGAGAGTATTACTTGGTTTCCTCCACCTGCCACCATCTCTCTGTGCTTCTTTGATGACTTTTTAACAAGTATACTAACATTTTCTCTCAGGAAAAAAAAAAGAGAGAAGGGAAATAGCTGGCTGCCACTGTTGCAGATATCAGAAGACTAAGTGTCCAGTATAGGTTGAACTAATTAGGATGTCAGGAGCTACCTACCAAAATATAGCAAGAGCATAAAAAGACATCTGTTGTGAAGTCTTCATGCTAAATGAATGTATAGACATCATAGGCAAAGTCTGATTATTTATATGGCCACTAAGCAATCTTTAACAGCTCACAAAAAACTTCTTTCAGAGCTATTCTCTATTTTGGGAACTTGAAGAATAACCATCTTTGTGTGTCAGGTCAGAGCTAGAACTTAGAATCATAAAATCATAGAATAGCTAGGGTTGGAAGGGACTCCCAAAGGTCATCTAGTCCAACTTGCATATCCCAAGTTTAGATCTTACATATCGGACATCTATATCCAAAGTGCCTTTGTGCAAGCTTTCTGCACTTTAATGAATTCCAGAATAACAAAAAAGACAATTGAAGGAGTCATCATGAAAAGTTAATCAGTCTCTTTCATTTGTATTCTTGTGCTTTGGCTAAATTTTCAGTATCTACCACCAGTACCTTATGAGATTGCCAGGAAGGCACTGGGCAAGTGTTGGGGCCCGAGCAGCTTTGTCTGAAGTATACTTGGTGTGGGCAGTCAGGCAGCAGTAACCAAGGTCAGTAAATGAGGGAAGTTGCTGATGTGGTAACTAAGTTGGGGAAGTTCCAAGAAAGGAGGATACCTGTCTGAATAGGGGTGTAGCTATAGAAGATAAGGCAGCCAATCAGCTTAGCTTGTGATGCATGTGTGGCACATGTACAGAAATGATTTCCTATATAATGTCACGGAGTTTGCGAATAAAGTGGAATGATTCTGCATCATATTGATGTGTATGGTCATTCTCGGCCCGCATGGAACTAAAAGACCCCGGCAGGCAAGTACTGGTGTCTGAGCAATGTACTTACAGAAACATACTTCTGAGCAGTGTATTTACATGCAATGAAAGCAAGAGACCAATAACTTCATTTGTTTTCAAGAGTAAGAGGTGATCTCTGAAGTCTGTGGTTCAGGGTATCACATAAACCTTGACGGGTACTGTTCTCCTCCTGGGCAACAGCCAAATCCCACAGATGTGTATGAGACTTACACTATCGAGCATTTTCACCAGAGAGGCTGGAAAATCAGTGAGTGATGCTAAGAAGGGCAAAATAACGTAACAAGTGAAAAAATAATCCCACAATGAATGCATGATGAAATCACACAAAGGTTTTTAGACACACTGGAGGCAGTGTTCTGTGGGAACAACTGCAGCCAAAGGAGCAGACAAAAGGTTGCATATAGAAAACAAGGCAGCAGGCAGTCTTGTTTCACCATGGAAATTCCTGTGTCCCATATCCTGCATACAAGGGCAAACAGCTCAGAATTGTATAGTAGAATTAGAAAACATTCAGGACAGCAAAGAATATCATCAGGATGTCTGCAACCCTTCACTTTAGCTATCAAGATAGCTGAGATGGTGTTTGAGGCTTCTTCCTCTTTGTGCCATGCCAGGACAACTCAACAGCAAGGCAAGGGAAAGCAGGCACACTCAGAGTACAACCACCGTTACAGGGAACAGAACATTTTTAAAAGCAGTTCTGCTCAGTCTGATTCCGCTGTGCCTGAAAATCCTGAAGAAGCATTTCTGACATTTTTCTTGTTATTTCTTTTTCTATGTCTCTTTCTTTATTATTTCTCTAGCTGCACCAAGGAATGCTGATTCCCCAGCTCAGCCTGCCCTGCGTTTAAGCCGGAGAGGAATGAAGACCCTTGGCTATTATTTTTTACCTGCATGACTCCTCTATTAGATGCTAAATTGCAGCTGAAAATGGGCACTGATACAATAAAAACTGCATTGAAAGGAAGCATCACCTTGGGTCTTTCAGAGTGGTGGGCATCCAGTGAATGAGATTGATGGAGCTGGTAGACTGCTTTGAAGATCTCGGCTCCAGTCCCTGATGGTCTGGGTTGTTAAGTGTGTTTCTCTACACGCAGAGAAGAACCAAATAGTTGAAAACAATAATCATCCTGCAATTTCCCAGAACTGGGGACTCCAGGGTGTTACATGGAAAGAAGGCTTACACACACTTCTCTCTATTCTTCCTCATCTATACACAATTAGAGGGCATTAGCTTTCATTTATGAAGGAAAGATTTTATCTCTTGTGTCTTTAATTAAATCACAGACTTTCTCACTAGTTCATAAATTGGCACAGCTATAGCTCAGCTCCCAAAAAAACCTGTTGGCTGTCAGCATCCTGTAGGAAACCCTTGCCCAACTGTCTTTTAGACCGCAGTTTTATTTCAATTAAATAAGGGTTAGTAGTACTGTGAGTTTTACATTTCTCTGTAGGAACAGTGAATTGATTTCTGTCCGAATGACAGGTTTCAGTCACACTTCAGTTACAGTACACAAACTATTCTTGAGTTTTGGCAGCAGATATAATGAAGTTCCTTTAACCATGCTTAGGGTAGTATCCTACAGGGATTCCACCAAGCTTTTTCCAAGCAGCATGGTTACTAGTTCATTTAATAGAAGGAAGTTCCTTACATTCTCTCAACTTCCTTTACATATGGGATTTTTGCCTGAGTAATGTATGGGATTATAATCCTTGAATTGGCCAGAGACAATACTCTTGCTTAAAGGGTAGGAATTCAGGCCCATCATTAAGAAGACAGTAGAAAGAATGACACAGTGTTTCCTATCATGTTTAATGAAGCAGATGTTCTGAAGCAGAGGAGCAACACTGGGGTTTCTATAGCTGCAAATTAATTTAATAAGAAAAAAAAAAATGAACATTTGGAATACTTTTAAATTAATCCTGTGTTCTCCTAAAAAAGTTTGAAAAGTTGAAGTTTGCAAACCAACCTTTTTTCAGACCCAAGCTTTGTGTCCTTCCCTTTCCAAATGTCTCACATATTCCTAATAACTAGACTTACAAACCTGAAAATTGTGAGAAAGGGATATCAAAAAGGACTATCAATATGAGCAAGGAGATATATATTCTTTAAAAGATTGTCTGATTGTACCAGTAGCTCTTTATCTGAGGGACCTACATTTATCTACAGGAGCATTTCTGAGTCCCAAGAAAAACTTCCAGGGCTAAAAGACTCATTTAGCTCAAGACTTCACATTTTCTGATCACTAGATTAGCAAAGAAGTACAGTTTTCAGTACTGTTACTCAGTTCATGTTGGCAAGTATTGATTTCCTTTAATATCTGAGATTACTGCAATTTTACCTTTTTGTAATGCATAAAAGGCTGCTGGAGGCAGTGGAGGCGATATCACTCCCTTTGACTGAGGGAGCACAACTGCCAGCAGACAGTGATATTCCAACTGCAAATTGGTCAGCTCTCCAGCCAGAAAGATGTAGAAACTCAGGAGTAAGTTCCGTGTCAATCAGCTGTGCTTGGTGTGGTGGTTTAACCCTGGCCAGATGAAAGGTGCCCACCAAAGCCGCTCTATCACTCCTCAGTTAGACAGGGGAGAAAATGTATGAGAGGCTCATGGATTGAGATAAGGGTATGGAGAGATCATTCAGCAATTAACTTCATGGGCAAAACAGACTCAACACAATCTGATTAATTACCCAATGAAAGCCGAGTCAGACAATGAGAAGTAAACCCAAATCTTAAAACACCTCCCCCACACCTCCCTTCTTCTCAGGCTCAACTTTACTCCCTAATTCTCTCCCTCTGCCCCCTGAGCATCACAGAGGGATGGGGAATGGGGCTTTCAGTCAGGTCATGATGAGTTCTCTCTGCTGCTCCTTCCTCCTCAACAGGAGGACTCCCCTGCTCCAGACTGGGGTCCCAACCACAGGAGATAGTCCTCCACAAATGTCTCCAAGGTTAGTCCTTTCCTACAGGAGCTTCAGTTCTTCACAATCTGCCTCAGCATGGCTTAGATGGGGTGCAAAATTTCAGGAACAGACTGCTCCATCACAGTCCCCCACGAGGTCACAGGTACCCCCAAGGAAACCTGCTCTAGTGTGGGCTCCTCTCTCCATGGGCTGCAGGTCCTGCCAGGATCTTGCTCCACTGTGGGCTTCTCACCGGGTCTTGGCATCCTTCATGTGTCTCCACCTGCTCCAGTGTGGGGTCTTCCACAGGCTGCAGGTGGGATCACTGCTCCCTGTCATCTTTCAGGGGCTGCAGGGGGACATCCTGCTTCACCATGGTCTTCACCAGGGGCTGCGGGGGAATCTCTCCTCTGGTGCCTGGAGCGCCTCCTGCCCTGTTATCACAGAGGTGTAATTACTACTGTCACTGATTGACTTGACCTTGGTCAGCAGCAGGTCTGTCCTGCGCTGGCTGGTATTGGTTCTTTCAGATGCAGTGGAAGCCTCTACAGCTTCATGCAGAAGCCACCATTCTCCCCTGTAAAAAACCCCAAACACAAACAACCCCTTGCCACGCCACCCAAACCACATTACACACCATGGAGGGTATGATGTGACTGCTCGGCCAGCAGTCTCACTTTGCTGAGCAGCACTGCTGGAGTTCAGGATCTATCCCAAAGATCCAGGCAGCCCCACACAAGTCTGGAAGGGTCCTATGAGATGCAGGTGGGGGCAGGAATAGGGCTGTCCCCTGCCATGGCAGTCCTCCCCAGATCAGCTGGTCTGTCTGAGATGGCTCCTGATGCTTCTGGGGAAGAGGTATGGACAGGTCCCATTTCCCAAGAGAGAGACACAGGGATTTGGGAAAGGACTCGGCAAGCAGCCCAGGAATAAGGAAGGTAGAGAAAAATGCTTTTTCATCCATTTAGTCAGCATCTGGCAGAGGCCAGACAGAGTGCCTGTCTGAAGGACAGCCTGAGCTTAGTACCCATTGAGTTTGGAGACGCAATTCATGATGTCTTGATGAGAAGAAACAATAGATAGATAAATACATTTTTATTTGCCTGACTTCTATGAGCAGCTTAACAGCTCATTTTCCCATCCTCGCTGCAAATAAGATATTTCATTAGCTTCATTTTTCCTTGAAATGCTGAAATTCCATGCAAGGCAATATCTCAACATAACTGCTGAAACCTCCCGCCCCAGAGATAATATTTTGTCTTCTGCTCCCCATGTTTCCCCCTCTTCACCTTCACAAGGAGATCTGAGGCTTCACTAGCCCTAGTTGTTGGACCTGAGGCTTCACTAGCCCCAGTGGTTGCCCAAGCTGTATTATTCAGTGCTCCTCCCCTGTACCAAGTCCCCATCATCTACCACAGCACTGTCTCATGTGCACTGTCCCATGCCTTGGATACCCTGGGCCCCAGCAGCAGTGTGCTGCTGAAGCAGGACAGTCAAGTGGAAGTGAGAGCAGTAGAAAGTTTGGGTTGGTTTTGGCCAGCTAAGTGTCCATGACTGCCTCTGTGCCTTAAGTCCCTTCTGTTAAGAAGGGTGATGATACCCAACTTCTTTCTTTGGGGAAATGAGCATTATTATCATCCTGTGTTTTTCAGAACATGTTTGTGTCAGTCCTAGGAGAGCCAATATCTGAGGGAGTAGGATTTATCAGAGTACTCACATGATTTGGCCCTTGGTGTTTCAGAAACAAAAGTGATGACAGTTACAGCCTCCTACCCCATGCACAATTGCATAAAACATGAAATAGGATGACAGGATTTTTAATCCTTTTGGGTTTTGGATGATGCTGTTGTTTTCTGGACCATTGCAGGCCAGACCTAAAGGTTCAGAACCCACAGTGCTCTTTTCAATTCCTGTCACACCCCTCTTCTGTGTACCTCAGAGTGAATTCTCTGCCACGAGCTACCTCTATTTCAGGATACAATGCAAAATGATGCTGAGAGCAGCTGGTGATTTATCTAGAGTCTGTCAGAGAAACAACACAATACAGGTGATACCAGGACCCAAACCTGTGCAGAAATCTGTATCTTTACTGTACAAAGCGATGAAAAGTTCAGGCCTGTTTCATTACCAGGCAGAGCAGTCCACTAGCTTGCAACTCCATACCACAGAATCATGGAATCACTAGGTTGGAAAAGAACATTAAGATCATTGAGTCCAACCGTACCTGTCCTCTCCTAAACCACATCTCCAAGCACCTCATCTACCCATCTGTTAAATACATCCAGGGATGGTGACTCAACCACCTCCCTGGGCAGCATGTTCCACAGACCAGCAACTCTTTCTGTGAAGAATTTCCTCCTAACATCTAATCTGAACCTGCCCTGGTGCAGCTTGAGACCATTTCCTCTTGTCCTATCACCTGACACTTGTCTGAAGAGACCATTGCCCACCTCTCTACAACCTCCTTTCAGAAAATTATAGGAAGCGATAAGGTCTCCCCTCAGCCTCCTCTTCTCCCGACTAAATAACCCCAGCTCCCTCAGCTGCTCCTCAGGTTCATTCTCCAGACCCTTCACCAACCTAATTGCCCTCCTGTGGGCCCGCTCCTAGACCTAAATGTCCTAGTGAGGGGCCCAGAACTGAACACAATACTTGAGGTGTGGTCTCACCTTTAACACTGCCTTACCCTGTGTGTTTCAGCCAGGAGATTCTCATCCACCCTTGCTGAGGGCTGGGGTCCACTTGCCTTTTGTCCAACTCCAAAGGAGTTAGTTCCCACTTTTTCTTTATATTCCAGACATGGATCTGAACTTTTCAGTCAAATCTTTGGAGCTAGATAAGTGCCTATCATTCCCAGCAGTTGCTTCATTGCCAACTCAGCCAGGAAAGAGTCCTGACCCCCTTATTCCTTCCTGACAAAATTGTTCATCTGTCCCATCTAGCTTTGGAAATGTTATTCTTTTCTGGGGGTTGAGTTAGTGTAATTCTTCTTTCTGTCTAGGCAGTAAGTAAAGAGAGTTTGCTGAGATTTCTGTGCTTGACTAAACCGTTAGTGAATCATGAATCCACTGAGAGTACTTCTACTCAATAGGGTAGTCTAGAGAGAGAAGCCTTTTCATCCACTGACCTTTATTTTTCATATACACATATATACATACATACATTAACCATCATACTGTACACAACTGTGCCAGTACAATATGGAAGATTAAAATGCATGCAACCGAAAGCACGCACCTGGATCTGCATTACTCAAGTTGTTGCCTATTTTTATTCATTCAGAATAAAACTAGTAGATACAAAAATAAATAGCATCTATAATATTTTATTGGTTTACATATGTGTTATAAGTTGGCTATTAAACAGGCAGGCTGAATGTGCTAAATAAAAGGTACAGTGTCAATCTTCATGATGGAAGCTTTGGGAGAAGAAATGGGGACAAAATGCAGTAATTCTTTGTTCTTCAGTACTGTGTGCCATCACTTACAGGCAAAGAGGAGGAAAGCTTTCTTCCAGAGATGAGACATTCTGCTTTGAGATGAGTCAGAAAGGGGTCCTCAGCCTTTTTCCTGTGTTCTTCCATGCCCAAGCGGGTGTGAGTGTGGGGAAGGAAGGCCTGTGGCAAACTCAAGAGCCATCATGACAAAATCATCCCATCTGAATTTAGTAACAGCAGCTAGGTTTCCAACTAATTCTAAGAGAAAATGAGGTGTAGCATAACTGCTGTTAAATTCATTCCGGGAGAACATGTATTGTTAAGTGTAATCTTAATTACGCCTTGATCATTTTATCTGTTGTAACTTTATTCCATGACCAAAACCTTATGTTTCCCAAGTACTTTAATCTCTAACTTTGTCTAGCAATAAATCTGGCTAGTCATCTAACATATAGCAAAGCATTCCTTATCCCAGCTTGCTACAAATCTTAAACTGTGGCACTGGGCACCTTGAAAAATGGCTGAGTTATCTAGACCATTATATTTCTCTAAAGAGCAGCAGGACAAATCCCCACAGATGTTACTTGGCAGTTTATCATGAGATTAAGGAGTGGAAGAAATATCTTCTTGGGTCCAGTGATAACTAGTGAAATCCTCTGACTGGCACTAAAATCTGGGAGTACAACTGGTGGGCTCCTTAATGGCTTTTAACTGAAATCAGATGCAACAGTAACCTGTAAGCTCAGGGTAATGGTGCATTTGGGGTTAACCGTGTACCCAAACTCATCTTTGAGGAAGATTGTAAGAGCCATGGTATCACCTTTGTTCTCTATATGTCTTATTTCTCTCCAATACTTTATTTATTATGACTGCACAATCTTTTGATGTGTCCAGTCTGCTTCAGTACATTATCACAGAGATTAGCCCAGCTGGGCACCAAATTTTGAGTGGACGTTTTAAGGGCCACAGTAGTATAATGTCAAAGGTCCATCCATTAAAACATTGTTGATCTGGTGTTCCATTTTTTGCAGTCAGTAGTGATAATGGAGATCTATGCCAGAATGATATTTAGATCCCCTTGACTGCACAACCTGAATGGCCACATACCTGTAGTCAGCTGTGTTCACAGTGTGAATATAGGAGAGAATATGGTGTCACAAAAAGAAGTCAAAAGGCTTTTCCTTATCATTGGTAGAAGAACAGTGTTAGTAACAAGTCTGTGCAGAGTATTGTGCTAAAGAAAAAAGAATAAATGACAGCTTAAAGAATCATTCAGGATGTTATCTGAAAATAATTACTTGGACAACAACATATTGCAGCCAGACTACAGATGCACACCAAGACCAAAAGAGGAAATATTTTTGTCAGTGAGTAAAGCATCTTGTTTTGGAATTCATTGATAGCACTCAGATTTGTTAGATGATACACCCCCTTCAAAAACTCTGATAGAATATCTATGGAAGATAAAAAAATCTATGGTGAAGAATTCATGTTCTGGTGAGCTTGATACAGACAAGAGAGGGTGACAACATTTGCCTGAATATACCTCTGCCCATGAATCAAATGCTGAGTAGGTGCAAGCAACAGATGGCTTATACAATTTTGTTAACTTTTTTTAGTATCAGTGCGTATAGTTTACTGTTTTATGATCTCCCTTTGATTTCATTTAGCCCTTCCTAATTTTTTCTTTCTGTCCTTGTACAGTCCTTAAATTAAATCTTCCCCTTACTTTAGTTTTATTTAAACTTATGCCTATTAATAAAATAACCCTCTATCATTTGAGCTCTTGCTTTTCTCATTTTTTCAATCTAATATAAGATTATTTTAACTTCATGTCTCGTGTTTGCATTCACCGTTTGGTTTTGTAATGATCAGCAAGAGAAACACCTACTCCCCTGAGTCAATGGAAAACTTGATTTGTGTCATGGGAAAGACACCATGTGCTTAAACCAGGGAAAATACTGAAAACAGTTAGCAGATGGTGAGAAATGGAATTCTGATGAATTTTCTCCAGTGAAGACAAGTAATAAGAGGAGGCTTAAAGTGTGGGACAATCAGATGGCTATTGACTCTGTGAGAGGTCTAGACCTCTATGCCTCAAGGAGTTGAATGAGATAGCTTTTATGTGCCATGTAACTGAAAATGGCAGTAGAAGATTTTTCACTGTCAGGAAGACCTGATTCTAGAAGAAAGGCTACCTCTTCTTACATAATGTTCTAGGGTACAGATTTTCACCTTAAACCAAGTTTTGAATATATAAAACTCTTGTAGTCATATTGAGGTCAGTAGTGAAACTCTCACTCATTTGCACGGTACAAAGCAGGCTCCTCAGATAAGAATATGTCTGATTTTTCTTTAGGCTGAAACAAGAACATGTATATATCACACCTGGAAATATCAGGAATATAGGGGTTTGCTTTGTTTTTTTTTTTTTTAAGATTAAATCACCAAATGTATACTATGGCTGGCCTACATAAGCATTTCTATCATGTATTGATAATCTTCATCACAGCCTTTGTCTTTGGCAGTCTGATACCACATGACTTGCAGTAGAGGTGGAAAAGATGGTTTCAGACCTCAGCCTGCAGAAAAGACCAAGCAAGCAAGCAGGGTTTTGATGTTCAGTTGCTAGCGGCCTGGCTGCAGATATCACGGGCTATTTGAAACTAATAGACTTGGGTAGGGTGTGAGTGGAGGAAACCTGAGCTAAGGTTGTTTACTGGAATGAGGCCTTTAAGTGTGAAAATACAGTAAATGAGAGAGATCAGTCACAAAGCCTTGAAAGCATTCTGAATAGTTTATGTTTGTTGTTACAGAATAGGAAGAGAAGAATGGCACAGTCAAAACAATGAGCTAAGAAAACTAACTTTGCAGCTGACAGACTAGGAGCAGCAAGATGGTATTTGTCAAAGCCAGAGAAAAGAATACTGTAGGAAGCGAGTAATGAGATAGTGAGTGATGTGGTTGTAAGTTTCAGCTATGAAGAAGTGTTATGTGAAGAGAATTTCAAGGTAGACAAGGATAAGGAGGTCAAATCTAAGATGATTTCTGATCATAAGTCATTGTGGCATATCCCACAGTGGTAAAGCTGCAGGTAATGGAAAGAAAGACGGGATTTTACTTTGGACATGTTGTACTTAAGTTTACAGTCTTAAGTCAAAGCACTAAGAGGAAATGCCAGCACAAGAGACTATTAATTTATTTTGAGTTAAATGAGAGACATGTATGGATGGGAAATAAATCTGTTGGTCACTGACTTAGAGAGGGTAGATGATTTTTTATTTACTAATATGGCTTATTTACAGGCAAAATGCCCAGAGGGAGCAAGACTGCAAAGTCTGTGCCAGGTCATGGGGATGAATGAGTGCCTTCAGAGCTCCACTACAGGAGTAATTTTGGAGGGAGTAAGCTAAATGGGAGAAGGTAAGTTACAGACACCAAGTGAGGATACTTCTGCTGTTGCTGAGAAGATGATAGCAGGATGATTTAAATAGTAGTTTTTGCATTTGATTAAACATTACTAGAGGCTGTCCTTTGAGGGAAACACAAAAGGAACACATTAAGTTATTGGGACGAGGGATCTCAATTAGATACATCAGACAGAACTGACCACTAGTGGACCACTAGTGATGAAGCTGTTGGAGTAAACAGTAAGTTTCAGTAAAATAGAAGAGACTAAAACATGAAAGCAACTGCACTATTCTTTTATCCGTCCTGGCACTGTTGCACATACACTTGTTTGGAAAACAGTTCTTTTCTTATGCATGTATGTCTCTTAAAGAGACATTACAGAGATCTAGAGTGCTCTAATACACCTAACAGTAAGGGTACCAAAAAATCTCGTTCATACCTTAACAAACTGCATATCCATACACTGGTATGAGCAAGGACAGCATTGTGCCTACTCTGCACAGACAAACTTGCTCCTTTATCTGCCACTCTCCTACCCTGTCAGAGATAGGTCATCAGCAAGGCCTCTCTGCTCCACTGGGCTATGAGCAGGGGTTGCAAACTGGCCATGCTTCCCTTGCTCCCTGTCTGACATCAGTGCCCCCACCACTCCTCTGCAGCCAGCCCGAGGTTTCACTGAGGACTGGTGTGCAGAAGGGGAGCAGCTGGTGCAGGACAGGGAATACTATGGGGATGGGAACAGCAGGTTCAATCCTCTTGCATATGACCTTCAGCATAGGGTCAAAGGCCTGTTCGTTCCACTTCCCCAGTGAGATCAGATTGTCAGGGCAGCCGTCTGAAACCCTATTGATTGATCATTCAGAAAGTTCAATAGTGACAGAGATTTTTCTTCTGTTTGTATTGAAGTCATGAAAGAGTGAAATGCTCTTCTGACCTGAGAGGAGTCCTAGCTTGGCTTTTTATTTTGCTTTTTATTTATTTATTTAATTTTAATTTATGTTAAGCCCTTAGAGGTAACCACCACAGTTACAGGGACATACAGCTTGGAGGTTGAACAGCACTAGCTTATCCAAAAAAGATGGTGTTTCTCTTGCAACTCCTGCCCGTTATACTTCCTCTTTGGGGATAACATGCGCTGCTGGCCAACTGCATTAACTGGGACTGGCAACACAGGCCTACAGTATGATCACCTGGGCCATAGCATCAGGAGACTCAAGAGGGGTGAAAAGGGCATCCCATGGTGACTACTCCTGGAAAGTCCTTGGGGAGGACTGCAACCCAGACTGCTGTTTTGTCTGACTGTGCAGACTGTTCACTGCGGGGAGAGAGAGATTACTTACACACCCTCTTCACCACAATTTCTAAACACAATCTGGCATCCTATCTGACATCCAAATGTGCTGCCAGTGCACAAGGAGGAGCAATGAAGTGAATTGAAAACTGGACATCGACTCCATATGCTATGTTAACTCTGACCCAAGCTGAACTACAAAGAGCAACTGGCATCCCAACTCAAACTGCTCCTCTTTAATAACCAATTCCCACCACATCTCCATAGAATTGTGTCTATAAAGATATAAATGACCCAACCGTGTTTCTGATTTAAACCAACAGGAGCTTTTGTCTCTCTGTTCCACTGTAACAAACCAAGTTTACAGTTTATGGTTTTAATATTTAAATAATCATTAACAAAACAGTGGAGATAAAAATGGATTTAGAAGGATGAAAATACTGGTTTTGAGGAACACATCTTTCAGGTCAAATGTTATCCACATAAAGATTTTGAATTACTGGATTGTTTGATCCCAACTGGCCCTCAGGTCCAGTGTTTACAGATCTAGACAAAGATTTCCAGTGTTTGGGGATGGTCTTTTGAGTTTGGGGTAGGTTTGTTTTGGTTTGTTGTTTCTTTTTCACAGAATCACAGAATGTTAGGGTTTGGAAAGGACCTTGAAAGATCATCCAGTCCAACGCCCTGCCCAAGCAGTATCACCTAGATGAAACCACACAGGAATGTGTCCAAATTGGTCTTGAATGTCTCCAGAGAAGGAGACTCCATAACCTCTCTGGGCAGCCTGTTCCAGTGCTCTGTCACCCTCACAGTGAAAAAGTTCTTCCTTATATTAAGATGGAACTTTTTATGTTCCAGTTAAGACCTATTTCCTCTTGTCCTATCACTGGCCATCACTGAGAAAAGTCTGACTCTGTCCTCCTGACACTTACCCTTTACATATTTATAAATATTAATGAGGTCACCACTCAGTCTCCTCCAAGCCCAAGAGACTCAGTTGTCTCAGTCTTTCCTCATAAGGAAGGTGCTCCACCTCATCATCTTGGTGGCCCTGCGCTGGACTCTCTCAAGGACTCTTTTCTATCTTTTCTTATACTTCTTGCATTGAGGGGCCCTGAACTGACACAATCTTACATGCGTAGTCTCACCAGGGCAGAGTAGAGGGGGAGAAGGACCCCTCTTGATCTACTAGCCACCCCCTTTCTAATACACCCCAGGATGCCATTGGCATTCTTGGCCACAAGGGCACATTCCTGGCTCAAGGTCATCCTGCTGTCCACCAGGACCCCCAGGTCCCTCTCTCTCACCTGCACTGCTGTCTAACAGGCCAGTCCCCAACCTATACTGGTACCTGGGGTTGTTCCTCCCCAGATGCAAGACCCTACACTTGTCCTTGTTCAATCTCATTCAGTTTCTCCCTGCCTAGCTCTCCAGCCTGTCTAAATCCTGTTGAATGGCAGCACAACCTTCTGGTGTGTCAGCCACCCCTCCCAGCTTTGTGTCATCAGCAAACCTGCTGACTGTGCACTCTATTCCCTCGTCCACTTCATCCATGAATGCATTGAACAGTACTAGTCCCAGTACCGACCCTTGAGGGACTCCACTAGTTACAGGCCTCTGTCGGAAAGAAGACGCTGGGAGACCGAAGGTAGTGACTACCTTTTATTGTCTCAACTACTTGCAGGAACTTCATGTGATTTTATACTTTTTAGTTACATTACAGCAATTTGAGTGTCAGCACATGATTGGTTAATAACTTGTTTTTGCAAGTATTGATTGGTTAGTACTTAGCAGAAAAACATATTTTAAGTTTACTGATCAGGGGTTCTAGATAGGAGCTAAGAGTATGAGAACCAAACAAGACTGTTTTGAGAGAATTCAGCTAGCTTCTGAAAAACAACATGGGAACGAGAATGTTTTGGGAACCGAACTGAAAACAGGGCCTTCGCATAACTCATGATGCTCTCTTTCTCATGGTATTCTTTCTTCTTTGTTCCCTGTTTACCACTTAGGCCTCATCTTGTTCTTCTGTACTTTTCCATCTGTAATTGGCATCAAACGTAACATGTTCGGCAGTTCACATCCTCGGTCACATAACCATTCTTTAATGATGTCCTCCACACTGGCCTCCAGTCAGACTCTCTCCCATTGATCACAACCCTCTGGCTTCTTCCCTTCAAGCAGTTCCCAGTCCACCTCAATACTCTACCCTCCAGGCCACACTTCCTCAGTTTGCCCACCAGGATGCTGTGGGACACAGTGTCAAATGCCTTACTGAGGTCAAGGAAAACCACATCCAATGCCCCTACCATCATCCACCCACTTGGTTATATCATTGTTATAGCATTGTAAAAGGCTATTAGGTCAGCCAAACATGACTTCCCCTTGGTAAAACCATGCTGACTGCTCCTATCAGCCCTCTTATCCTTGATGTCCCTGGAGACATCACCAAGGACAAGTCATTACATCACCTTTCCCGGGATGGAAGTGAGGCTGACCGGTCTGTAGTTACCTGGGTCCTCCTTCTTGCCCTTTTTTAAGACATTCCCCCCCGATATTTGCTTTCCTCCAGTCCTCACGCACCTCTCCCATTTCTCAGGACTTAGCAAAGATGATGGAGAGTGGCCCAGCAATGACTCCTGCCAGCTCCCTCAGCACCATCAGGTGCATCCCATTAGGACCCATGGATTTATGGATGTCCAGATGGTTTAACTGGTCCCTGACCCAGTCCTCATCAATCAAGGCCGACTCCTCGTTTATCCTGGCTTCCTCTGGGACTTCAGCCACCTAGAACTGCTGAGAATAGAGAGGAAAAGAAGGCATTCAGTAACTCTGCCTTCTTAATGTCCTCAGTCACCAGGGCACCCACCTCATTCATCAGTGGCCTACATTGCTTCTAGCATTAGTTTTGTCAGATATGTATTTGAAGAAACTCTTCCTGTTATCCTTACCCTCCCTTGCAAGGTTTAACTCCAAGGAGTCCTTAGCTTTCCTAGTTGCCACACTACATGCTTTGACAATATTCTATTCCTCCCATGTAGCCATTCCCTCTTTCCATGACCTGTAGACTCTCTTCTTCCACTTGAGTTTACCCAGCAGTCTTTTGTTTATCCACACAGGTCTCCTGGCTCCCCTTCTTGATTTTTTCCCCATTTTTTTCCTCAGCTGATCTTGATCTTGGAAGAAGCAGTCCTTGAATATGGACCAACTTTCTTGTACCCCTTTTCCTTCCAGTACCCCGTCCCATGGGGTTTTCCCCAGTAATTGCTTGAAGAGGCCAAAGTCAGCCCTGCCAAAGTCCAAGGTTGCAGTCCTACTTGAGGTTCTCTTCTTGCTACAAAAGATTCTGAGCTCCACCATCTCATGGTCACTGTAGCCAAGTCTACCTTCAACTTTCAGTGTTTCAACCAGTCCTTCCCTGTTAGCAAGAACAAGATCCAGCAGTGCTCCTCTCCTAGTGGGCTCA
>VXBZ01003766.1:0-123984 GCA_013399135.1 Heliornis fulica
TTCTTCCAAAGGTGGTAGGTGATCCAACATGTTCTCATGCACAGGACATGTTTCAGGCATACCTTCTCCAACATGGACTTATTCCTGGGCCGCAATCCCTTCAGAGGTATACCTGCTGCGGCACAAACACAGTCATGGCCACAGATGGGTCAAGATGTACCTGTTTTGGTGTGAACTTACTCATGACCACAGATGCTTTGGGGTATCCTGCTCCCACATGGACTCGTCCACAGGTCACAGACCCTTCAACTCAATCTCACATGGGAGTTCCAGCCTGTCTGGTACAGCAACACAGAAACAGTGACGATGTCCTGGCCATCTGCCAGCCCAGGCGCATCGCCACTGCTGCTATCACAATGTTCCCAGGCACAGCACACCAAGACAATAAGAACTCCAGCGAGCAGAGAAAGCAAAATACAGCCACTAACAAGCATGACTAATGCACAGTAAGGCAAGCAAGCCCCATGGCAAGCACAGGAGCCTGACAATTAATAGGTGAATCACACAATCACAGAACCTTAGGAGTTGGAAAGGACCTCAAAAGATCATCTAGTCCAACCCTGCTGTCCAAAGAGGATCACCTAGATTAAATCACACAGGAACACATCCAGATTGGTCTTGAATGTCTCCAGAGAAGGAGTCTCTACAACCTCACTGGGCAGCCTGTTCCAGTGCTCTGCCACCCTCACGGTGAAATAGTTTTTCCTTATATTCACGTGGAACTTCTTATGTTACAGCTTGGACCTGCTGCCCGCTGTCCTAACGGCAATAACAGCTATAAATTCCATCCAGCACATTCCAATCAGGTCTGTCATTATCTTGACCTGCAAAACCACTGTAGTCCCACATTTAGATTGCCATAGTTTTGCCCCAGCTGGCAACAAAGCCCCTCCATCTGCTCACTCCCTCCTCCCCCAGTTGGCTGTGGGAGAGAACCAGAAGAATCAAAGAGAGAAAACCTGTGAGGTGGGATAAAGACAGGTGGATAGGTAAAGCAGAAGCCGTGCACGCAAGCAAAGCAAGACAAGAATTCATTTCTCACTTCCCACGGGCAGGCAGGAGCCATCCCAGGAAAGCAGGACTCCATCACACCTAACAGTGACTTGGTGCCATCACTCTGATTGTCCCTCCCTTTCTTCTTCCCCCAGCTTCATATGCTGATGACATATGGCACAGAATATCCCTTTGGTCAGTTGGGGTGTCAGTTGTCCTGTCTGTGCCCCCTCCCAAGTCCTTGTGAATCCCCAGCCCATCAGTTGGTGGGGTGGGATGAGAAGCAGAAGAGGCCTTGGCTCTGTGTGAGCACTGCCCAACAGTAACTAACACGTCTCTGTGCTATCAGCACTGTTTGCAGCACAGATCCTAACCACAGCCCTGTGCTTGCTGCTATGAAAAAAATTAAATCTTTCTGAGCTGGGCAAAATAATTGTAGAAAGCAGAAAAAGTAGTCAGAGAAGCTACATGGCTGGATACTTTCAGCTAAATGCTATGCAGGAGTCTGAGATAGAGCTTATTTCAAAATCTGATTTCAGGAAACTTCTGTTTTTTTAACAAAAACCCATAAACCTTCCTCTTCTTATTTCAATGAAACCAGCACATCATGTAAGCACCAAACACAATCGTTGCTGTTTCTGAAATATACATTTCATTCAAAGCTTTAGTGAGAAAACTACTTTCCATGATCTCCCAAATTAAAAGCTGTTTCACATAGTCAAAATATCCTGTGTATTGTAGGCACAGTAAACCTGCTTTAACCTCTTGACTTTGCTGTTACGTCCTCTGCTCGAGCAAGTCTCACGGACAGCACGTGCCTTCTAATCCTCTCTTTGGTGTCTTGTGTTGGTTCTACAGAACCATGACATTCTTCTCACCCCCTCCCTCCACACACACACACTTTTTGGAACTTGTCCTACCAGTCATACTAATTTAACACATTTTCTATTGAATAATGGTTCAATAGCAAAGTAAAGGTTATTAATTGACTTTTAGTGTCTCGTTTGCTTGTTGTTCTGCAATTGTGTTTTCAAAGAAAAGGAAGATTTTGTGGTTTAAAGTTTAGTTTTAGCATATGATGCTGAAGCATGATGGAGAGATTAAGGTCCTCGGTGTCATATGCAGTTGTCTTGTATGGCACAGTCAGAGCTTTGGTATATGCTGTGCAGTGAAAATTAAGGTTCTCTGAGTGTGTGTGTAGGTGTGTATGCGGTTTGTGTGAAGGAATGACATCACCTCAACAAATAGTTTGTCATTTGAAGGTCATCCTGTGACTTCTGAAGTACCTCTTCATTAAACATTTCTGGGGAACACATTGGATGTGTGTAAACACAATTTCTGTACCCCAGGCTGTGTGAGACACCCACCTTGGGCTGGCAGATCCCAGATGGTCCCAGTGGGAGGCTGTGCTCTTTTGGAAAAGCAGCAGGAGTCTGTGAGCAAGAAATCTGAGGTTTTAGAGTTTTGCCAGGCACCTGCATCCCAACAACTGCCTCTTACCCTTGGTATCCACAGAGGATTTACACAGAGGAATTTAAGAGCAATTTAATTTCATTAAACCTGCATTGCTGTGAGTAGTGCAACTAGCAAAGCTCATTTTCCTACTGATTTGTGTCCCCTGCCTTTACCCTTTAGGCCACAGTGGAGATCTTCCCTGTCCTCCCTCTATCCTGGCCCAGCGGCAGGATAGTAAGAAGTCTCCCACTGCTGACACTCAGATCTTGGAACCTGGTCGGGACTTTCTGTGTGTTGGATTTGAAAGTTGGTTGATGCTTTCTGGATAGTTAGAAGAATCAGGAGAGGACAAGCAGCAGGCTCACACAGTCCAACAAGTCCCTCTGTCCTGGCTATTCAAAATTTGTAATCTCATTTTTTAACTGTCTCAGAGAACAGAACTTTTTTGTGTTCTGTAAAGATAAATGTTCTTGCTAGGACGCCATTTTGTATCTTAGATACATTTCAGTAAAATGTGATAAGCTTTAAGTTTTTACATTCCCTCTCCAGTTCTTGGTCTTCTGAACACCCATTTGTCTGGCTGTGCCTAGTTACTAGAGACCTGTTCCCATCACTGTTCTCAGTGGGGATCCTAGGTAAACAAGAAACTCCCTAACAGTAACTAAGAGCCAAGAGACATTAATAAATTTAAATCAAACTCCGAGTCTTGCTATTGCTGTTGTTCGGTTTGGGTTTTTTTTCACAGACTTGGATCTATTTGTAGATCCATATGTTAAAAAATGTCTATCACCCCAGAAATAACATACTGCAAACAGACTGAAATCTGTTAGTTCAGCAGCAGCTTTCAAGAAGTGATGCAACCATTGCGTTTCCCTGCCTAGAGCAGCTGATGCAAGGCTGACCATGGGCTGAGACGTTGGTGTAAGGTTTTGCCCCGTGGGCTTTCAGGGGAGCTGCTTGCCTCAGAGCTGGAGGGCTGGGAAGTGCGGCAACACAAAAGCTGTCAGGGTGTCAAGATGCTGGGTCACCCTTATGGAAACGAAAGGTGTATTTGGGGTTCCTCTGGCCTCAGCAGGTTCTTGGCTGCTGGCATCTCTCTCTAAGGGATTCTCTCCACTCGCGAAGTAATAAAATGTGTCATGTCACACAGTAATTTGGGTGTCACACTGAAATCACTTCAGACAACACCATTGCAAGACAAGAATTTCTCTAAACTATGACTCCAAAAGTTATAAATGTTCAGAAGAAGCTCTTTGCCCTGCTTGCTCCTGCATACATGCTCAAGCATGTCGGTATGTTATTAATACAAGAGTCTTTTGTCTAACTGGGGAAATACTGCTGAAAACATGAGTGTCTGTCACTATTTCTTACTTATTCAAGAGATGGGACTAATACAAATAGCTTTGTTACATATTAAACACTTTACTAATCTTCAGATATGTTATATTAGAGTTGATGATTTTTCTCATAGTTATATTTTTCTAAGGAAACCTTTTTTCACACTGCTGTTCTGCAGAAATAAAACTGTGCATGTTTATTTTAAATATTTTGTTTCATTTCTTTTCTCCTTTTAAAATACATATTTTTCAAATTTTTAATTAAAAATCCTTGTGTACAATGTCTCTTATTTATATGTCATAAATTGGGGAATGAAAATGGAGAAATTTTTAATTCATATTCTTCTATTAANTTTTAAAAAAAAAAACTCTTAAAAACTCCTTATTCACACTAGTATTTTAGATCTTTCCCTGAATATATATTTTTAAAGATAACTACTGTATGTTTGGAGGAAGATCAGTTTCTTTTTTTCCACCTCTTATTTCTGCAGAATGACTTTCTTTTTAAACACTGGGACTTTTGTTATGTTAATCAGTCAGGGAACATTTCCAATTCAATTTTACCTGAGCGCTGGTCAGCTAGAGTTTCCTTTGTTTGATGTCCCTTGAGCCTTCTCTTGTCTTTTAAACTGTAATTTAGTTGGAGCTGCTGTCAATTTACTTCGTCCATTACATTTACAGTGATATTCCAGACATTGTCTTCTATTCAGTCCTAGAGAAGTTCCTCGACCTAAACAAAATGTGCAGGGAAAAATCCTATAGAAATCAGAAGTACCAGCACAGGACTCCTGTTTGCCTATGTGCATACACATAAAATTGTTGCTCCCTACCAAGATTATTGTTATTTTGTTTTTAATCTAACGTATCCTGACATTCAAGAGAGCTAACAAATAGCAATTAATTAGAATTTTCAATTAAGTGGACATGTCCCATCAACTAGGCAACCAGCTTGCTCTCTGCTCTTCCATGCCTTTGTAGTAATGACATTTTAAACCCTGCTACTTTTTAACTCTGAAGAACAGCCCTTAACTTTAAGAGGTGGGGTTTTTATCCCAATTACCATCTGTCATGGAGTTCAACAAACAGAGCAATTTTCTTGCCCTTAGTCCATATCAGCAAGTTCATAAGGCTTTGGTGTGCTAGGTGGGAAATTGTTGCTTTGAGCACTTGGTTTCCATGGGACAAGAAGGCAAAAACCCCAAGAAACAGGGTCTTAGAGACAATTTTAACCATTGAACTGCCTTAACTGAGGATGATGTCAATTCCTGTGGCTGCAGAAAGGGAAAGTGTTGCCTACATGAGGCTCCAAACATGTCTCTGGAAGCTGTCACCTAGGACTGACGGGCTTAAGGCTATAATATTGATCTATTATGCCCTTTCCTATATCTTCCAGAAAGAAAACAAAAAAAGAGATGCGGTTATATGACAAATGGCTGTGTAAAACTTCAAGCCCATGGAAGAAAAAGGATTAAGGACTTTGGGAAGCTCAAGATAGATGGAAACAGGTGGAAGAGTGCCATACATATCGCTCTGTGACTCTACAGGCATTACAAAGAAACTAAATTGTCTTTTCTATAAAGCTCCCCAGCCTGGCTGGTGTAGGCCTTGGAACACCCTGCTTTGCTGGCATTGGGTTCCTGAAACTTAACTGGGGGGGTAGGTGGGTGCTGCATCTGCCATTAGATACTTTGGGGACAGATTCCCGACATATCTGAGGCCTGAGGTATGTGTTGCAGCCTAGAATAAACACCATTTTCTGGCAGAGTGTTCTGGGAAGCTCTGCATCGGCATCACCTAAGGGCTTCTGTCCTGAGCCCAGGACTTTGAGGGATGGTCAACCCATTCCCAAAAAGCTGCACACCCACATTCACTAAGAACAGGACCCATTTCAAACAAAGCAGTCTGGCCTGATCCTGCAATGCCAGGTCAGCTGCAACTTCTCCGATGTTGGATTTGGTTCTAAAGATACAGAAGACAGCTTCATCATCTACAGAACGGACTGAAGGCTGCATCTATCCACATAAGCTTTAGAATAAAAAGAGGTGAGGCAGTTTCAGAAATGACTGAGTATTCTGCTCAGGATCTCTGATTTTCCCATTTGGCTACATCTGTAGCCGTTTTTTCCCCTTGAGGATAGGCTTTGGGATTGTTTCTAGGACAGCCCAATAATGAAGCTGTCAATTTATTCATTTGCCACTAGCCTGAAGCTTAAAAAATAGGAAGTGATCAATAGCTAATGACAGAACTCGGGAATCGCTGGATCTGCCTGCCCTCTGGCAACAGGCTTGACAAGGTTGGTGCTCTGGCAGCACGCAGACACTCATAGGGTCCTAACCTTGGTCAGTGTTGCTTTTAGTAATTATCATGGGACTTCCCCATGTTTACCTTCCATCACTCACTCAGCACAAACCATTCTCAGATTGTTTTTCCGTTATAAATTGTATTTGGTACCTGGGCTGAGTTATGGATTTCTTTTTCTGTCCTTTTATGGGGGGTGTTGTTTTTTCCCTTTAATTATGGCAGAAGATGGTGTTGGTTTAGGAGGTTTAATCGGATTCAGTCTCACCATCGGATACACTGACTTTACACATGGCTGCATATGCGAGCCATGTATACGGATTTGCATTTCATTCTACGTACGGTCAATGAACCTTGGTTTAAAGGCCACTACAAAAGGAGAGATCAGTTTCTGCAGACTGTGATTCTCTACGTAGGAGAGAATAATGTTATTGCAATGCAGAAACTGAACGGTGTGTCTTGGGAATGCCCTTCAGATAAGATGAACTGGGAGGTTCCCAGTCCCCGCAGTCCTTGCTGCAGGGAATCCACAAGCCCAGGCACTTGGTGCGACTGGGTCAGCTTCTGCAACCCGGCCTGACCTTGGTTAACGGGGATTGTGTGACTGACTTGTGAACCAGGGTGTAGCAGTTCTTTCCAAGGGAAGCTCAGATCCTGATGATGCCTGATGCTGTTTGAGGCCAGCTTTGGTTATTGCCTGTGCTTAATGTATCCTTGAAAATTGCTTATTTGCTGATGGCTGTTAAACAATGGAAGCTATTTACTTACAGGGAAGAGTTACTTATGTGCAGAAAGTAATTGGTTCCACATCGAAGAAATTATTTGTTTCTATTCCACCCTTTATTTGGGCTGTAAAGTACAGTAATTGCTTTATTCTTGTACAGCATACTATGTGATATAAATACGTGTCGGATATATGTGGTTTTTAATGAAACGGTTTAAATGTATTTTGTCTATTGCTTACAAAAATGTCAGAAAAGGGTTTTCTTAATATTTCAAAGCTGACCATACCAGCCAAATTTATCTAGCAAGGAAAAGCCTGCTACAAAATGCCTAATTATAACACGAAAAATTACAGTTTAACCAGTGCATGGTTATGTTTTAAATACTGATTTTTCAGCTGGGTGAACTAGGAAATACTGTGAATGCTGCTTGTGTTCCAAACTTTAGATCGGGGCAAGGGCATGCCACACTGTCCTGAGGTGCTGTTTCCCATGTATCAAGGTTATAAAGAAAGTTGTGTGAATTACAGGTTATGTTGGTTTGGTGGCCTCTTCAAAACATCAGGGGAAAGAAGTCAGGTTTTATGTTAGTACAGAGGGAAAATCTGTTGGGTTTGCTGGAGGAAGAGCAACGTTGTCTCTGATGAAACAAATCTTTTGGTGCACCTTGCTGATTTTTGCCAGGATATTTTTTTTTCCTCCTTTTAAAAAACAATTCAAGTTATATTTAAGAATGAAGACTGTTTAAAACAAAACCTATTCAGATCAATTTTCCCTCTGTAGCTATATTTGAAGCTATTTGCTGAATTTGACCCAAACTGATGACAAAGGCTCTGTTTCATCAACAACATCATTTCTCTGACAAGTTTTGCTCAGGTCTCTTTTAACCATCTCAACAAGCTTCCACCATGACTATGGACCAGACTTCCCTGGTCACCCACTGGGATCATAAACCGGGAAGAGGCAGCTATGGGAGCACCAGAGAAGTAGGGAACAGGATGTGATATAGGACAGTGATCAAGCCATTCCTGGTAAATACTTAACTTGCCAGGCACTGATGGCTGCTCCAGGAGATTAATCACTGACTTTACCCTTGTGTTTCTCTTGTCCTCTTCTACAGCTGCTTCTTTATCTTGCCAACAGCCCTTTCTTTGTTATTTATATAATTAACGTATTTTAAATTGTGTTATTTCTCTCCTTCTAACCTTGCTGAGTCAATATTTTTCCGATATTGCTTTTCTAGCATTGTTTCTAGCCTTAACCTCAGCAGTCCTGTCATTGCAGGCAATGAAGCAAAGATGGATTTTACTGCAGTGATGTGTCTAGGTGCATCCCATAGTCCTGGTCCCTTAAGCATATATGGTCTGGATGGTATATGAGTGTACTCAACAGTCTGTCCTCTGACTACATGACAGACTTGTATTTGGTGGAGACCCCAGTGTTGGTAGAGAAGGGAAAATCTCTACTTATCAAGCAATGGATGCAATGCATAAAACAGCACGGAGATGCATTTAGGCTCATACTCTTGCATCTCTTGATTCATATTAAGGACAGCCAGCCAGACCCATTCAGAATATTCTTGGGTGTGTTATTACAGTTCTTTTCATGTCAAACGTTTGGTTTTCAAAAGAGGAAAACGTTCTGTACATCATCGTTTCCTATTGTGAATACACGGGACTTTTAAATCTCAGTGTGACTGAACTGAAACAGGAGCCCTTCTTTCAGGATTTTTTGTCACTTGACAAGTGTTTGGAAAACCTGACACAGTTCAGAAAATAAAGAAGTTCCTGTTCAACAGACCAACCAAAACATAGAAAATAGCTGAATTTCTACCTAATGCACATCTAAATATTATCGCCATCAGAAAATAGAAATTATTGAATACATCATGTACAATGACATCAGGGAGCAAAATGTTCCTCATGCTGCCCAATGGACCATGCTGGAACACCTGTTTCATATCATGAAACCATTTATAATTACTACTGAAGAAGTGAGCTCTGGAATGGCATCATTAAATCTAATTCTGCCACTCATGTCTTTGTTGAAAAAAATCCCTAAGGGGGGAGGGGAAAGAAATAAAACGTATTAAAAAAACATTCACTTATTTTCCAATGCATTAAAGCTTTGAGCCATAGAAACAAGCAAATATTGATACTAGATCTAGTCTCAGAGCTGATGGTTACTTCCATGAGTCTACACTGACAGCCATTATATATATATTTTCTTTTTTTCCCCTGAAGATGATGAGATAGTGGTACATCCAAACAACATCACATTGTTCTGTTACCTTCCTTGGCCCCTATCCTTTGTAAAAAACATGTCTTGTGCTTTTTTTTTTTAATTGTTTCTGTTTCAGCAAGTATCTTTAAAGCAGAAAGCATCTTTCATGCTTTTATATATTCCTTTGTACTCTAGGTTACTAAATTAGCCCTTAAAATAACTGGCCAGGGTTTCTGTCTCAGGAGGCAGCCTGGCCAAGGGAAGCAAGCCACGTACTCGGGAAATCCTTGCTTTGCTATTGCATTTCAGAAAATTTCGGCTTGAGTGCAAAAACCACTGTCAACGCAATATTCGAAAAAAAAAAAAAAGCATAAGTACCTCTGGGGCAGCTGCAGGTAGCAATGAAGCCGGGCCAGATGTGCAGCCCTGTAGAGACATCTGATACTTCTACTCAGATTAAAATAGCAAGGTATGGTCTGAGATGCTTTGCATGAACACAAGGCCTAATACAACTGCACTGGATGTACAGAAGTTATTTTTGCTAATGGTACATCATCTTCTTATCTAGAGTTCAGGAGAAACTAACCTCCTACTGACTTAAAAATACACTTCAAAGTACCTACCTTGATTATTTGAAGCTGTCCCTGGGACCCCTAGAGTGGGCTGTTCCTCCAGGCGTTATCCCAAGACATCCTCCTATGCTCAATATATTTTAATTGGGCAGGAAGGTGCTTAAACACAGGCTACATTTCCATGAGTTGGGTCTATGGCACTTCTCTCCCAAGCAACAACAAGCATCTCACCACTTCTACCACTGACTGGCCAACTCACTGCTTTTTAATGGGTCTTGCGCCTGTTGTTTCTGCAAAGAAGGGAATGTACAGGTTGTGACATTTCTGTTCATGTACGTAAAGAAGCGCTGAAACACTACAACAGTAAAACCATGCATTGTACCTTGACAGACATCAGTTAGGATAAATAACAGGTTAGAAGAAGGAGATGGCACATAGCTATAAAAAGGGCAAATTTGACATGAGTGTAAGAGGGCGGTCAGCAGAAAGTTTCCAAATGGGTGATGGCATGACAGTTGCTGCCTGAACTCACCATTCTAGCAAATGCCAGAAAAGTCATGAAAGAGAGATTATTAAAGCTCAGTGAGGGACTTGGAAGAGACCTCTACAGTGATGTCCATGACTGAGTTTTTAAATCTAAAAATGACCTGTGAAACAAAAGATAAATGGGTGAATCCAAAATGAAGACCTTCCATGTGGCATTAAGGCTAGCAATACAGAGATGAGTTCTGAGAGGATTTGAGTGACATCTTTAGAGTTTATTTATTTTGTGCTGCATTTACTGTTCACACTGTTTTCTGAGTTTCTGGCTCATCTCTGTGTGTCTTTCAGTGGTAGAAACCTTGTTGTGATATTGTGCAGGCTGTAACCTCCATGTTGGGGTAACTAGCGCTGTTTGCGCTAATTTGTTTTCCCAATTTACCTCCTAAATTCTTTACTGAACCCTAAAAGGACTAATTGAAACTCTATCCATTTCTGCTGTTGGACCTAGAAACAAGTGCTGTCACCAATGACAAAGGACATGACAGGACAAGGGGTAATGGCTTTAAAATAGAGGGAGGAAGATTTAGATTGGATATTAGAAAAAAGTTATTTACTGTAAGAGTGGTGGAGCACTGGAACAGGTTGCCCAGAGAGGTGGTGGATGCCCCATCCCTGGAGACATTCAAAGCCAGGTTGGATGAGGCCCTGAGCAACCTGATCTAGTTGGGGGTGTCCCTGCTTCTTGCAGGGGGGTTGGACTAGATGACCTCTGGGAGTCCCTTCCAACTCTAATCATTCTATGATTCTTCTTTACTGTATGCAACTGCTAGCTATTTTCTTGCTGGGGGAGGTGGTCTTTCCCTTAGATCCAGTCCTGTTATGGTGAAACAGAAAGGAGAAAAACAGTGAGTCTTACTACCCCTGAGGGAAGCACATTAAGAACTAATATTCTCTTTTCACTGTGCTTCTGCAGTCTTCTAAAGGTCCACTGCTGACTCAGCTAGTTTGTGGCAATGCATGGTCCTGGTACCATCAGTACAGGGACAGGATCAGACAGCCACATGCTGGTGTATGTGGACAAACTCCAGGTTCAAAGTCATGGAGATATTTTAGTAGCTATGCCTGGACCAGGATGGCTGTACTGCCTCTGGAGTCATGTGTGACCTTGTCAAGCTAGCACAGTAGAGTTGCATTTTAGTTTGGCTCGGGAGTGTGTGTTTGAAACCATCGTCCTCTTGATTCCATGTCAGGTACTGGAGGTACTGTGATGGTTCCCATCACAAAACATTCTTCTAGCATGTGAATTTGATTCCTATTGTATGAAATTAAAGCTGAAGAACACATTCTGGGAGGTCACCTAATGCACTGACCACTAATAAGTATGTTGCCTCTGGGAACAGAGCAGAGACAGCCCAAAATAAATCCACCTGAAGAGTGCAGAGTCCAGGTCCCCTGCACTAGCTGCTTCCCTTTGCAAACCTTCACCCACTGGGCTGCTACTTGCTAGATAATCTCAGCTTGTATGGTCATCAGGGCATTCACTGGGTTACTTCTGCAAGGGTGTCCTCTCTCAGTTTATTTAGTAAAGTATTGCCTTGGCTACACCAACACCGTTGCAGTTCAGCTGCCTGTTGCGGTTTGTAGAGCTGCATTTGGTATGTAACAGATGAGCGTTATACACTTATACGTGTGTGTGTGTGTGTGTGTGTGTGTGTGTGTGTATACAAACATAAACAAACCTACTGTTTGGATGTTTTATAACATAAAGTAATGTACTAGATTTTTAATCAGAGCATCCCTCTGTCATAATGCAAAACTAATTGTGTTGTTGTGTGCTGGAGGTCAAAGTTGTTATAATAAAACATCCATCCTGGAGCTTTTTAGAGGAACCTGTTTAAAAAGGTTAAAGTGGGTAATTATCACTACCCTAATTTACAACTACTTGGCAATAAGAGTTGCTTTTCAATGAACCATTTATTCATGATCTGCTGCTTCACACTGCAGGATTCTTCTTGACTAGGTTAGAAAATGTAATTAATAAATGATAGGATTATTTATGGTTCACGGTGCCAGATTGGGAAATACAATGATATACAGAATGAGCTAAAAATTATTCTTACAAGCAGCATCTTAGTTTTTAATCCGTGGATTGGATTGTCATGTTACTTGATATGGTGTGGTGAACTCCTGATGGCATTCATAGGACATTATTTTGTTTGTTATCCTAGCTCCTCTGCGCGCCAACAAAAATGGACATGCTCCTTTGAGAACAGAGTTAATGAACGCTGACATGTTAATCTTTCTCTAGTTGGGGTAGGGTGGCATTTGTGTTTATATTTCGCAGTAGTAAAATTATCCTCTTTGGGAATTTATTCTGGTAATACTAGTTATGGAAACAGGCATACTAAACACAGACAGACTTTCTCAATTTCATGTTACAAAGATATGTTAAAATGGGATGATATCAGCTATAATGTATTTATTCCTGTACAAAAAGCCCAGGCATGTGTGACTGAAGTTGAAATTTTGCTGTGATCTTTAAAACCTGTAGGATCCAGGGCTAAGAGGAAAACATTTTATATTATCATTGCTGTTAATTATTGCTTGGGCAAAAAGTTTTCACAAGGAGAAAAATATTTTATACACAGATTTCTACACAGTCCTACAGAAAACCAGCAAAAACCTCTAAATCTGAGGCATACTGGCTGTCTGCTGTGCTTTCTACTGATAACCTACTGGTGCTAATCAATAAAAATCTAGGCTTTAGCACTAAGTTGAAATGTACTGTGGACCAATTCCGTTTCCAGTACATTCTAAGCCCAGATCCCTCTTAAAATGCTTTCCTACAGTGATTAGAATTTCCAACAGTGATTCTAAAATATATCTGTGCATGTCGTTGATACTTAAAGAAGTGACCTACTAAGAGAATTTAAAAATGCCTTTAAGTTTTAATGATGATTTGAATGGCAAAGTTTCAAATGGCGAATAACACTGGATAAGAGAATAACAGATGAAACCTATAGTAATTACAGAATCACAGAATGGCTGACGTTGGAGAGCACCTCTGGAGGTCATCCAGTCCAACCTCTCTGATCAAGCAGGGTCAGATACAGCAGGTTGCCCAGCACCAAATCCAGATAGGCTTTGAATATCTCCAAAGATGGGTAATTATCAACATCTCTGGGCAACTTCTTCCAGGGCAAATTAATACTTATTTAATTGCTTTCACAACATTTAATTATAAGTATGGGTAAGCGTATGCTTTTCTGTGTGTGCATACAGTTGCCTATATAAAACATTACTGGAATTTGACTTTTGGTGTTAGTTCTTGCATCATTACTGAGTTACAGTCCTAAACACTCTTTTAGGCTCAGATACTGTTTCCACTGTTGGAAACAACAGTACATTCACTCTGTTTCCTTTTTATTTGATTTTAGTTTAAATGTACAATTTGATATGCAAAACAGGTGTTTGCATTTATGCACAGATTTATATTAGAAAATGTCAGAAATGCAAAATTTTCAAAATTAATGTGAAATCACAAAACCTGATGACATGGGAGAAATATCTTGATTTTTTTTTTCCAAGGTCTGAAAATTTTGCAAAATGGAAATTCTGGATGCTTTGATCATTTTCCTCAAGAGGTTAATCCTCTTTATGTACCGTCTTTTCTATGTAGCAAGCACATTGATGAATGGTTAAAAAGGCTCTAATTTTTGCAAATACTGCTCTTGGAGTCTAGAGGCTATTTGAGCTTTTGTCATGGCCTGTTCTACTATGTCCCAAGGTTCTCACATTTTCTGTGATCTGGGAGGATATCCACTTCTGTTTCTGCAATATCGGATGTTAGATGGAGAATCAGCTGTTTTTCAGTCTTCTCCAATGTTTGCAAGGAGTCTGTCTGACTCCAGGGATGATGCAGGAGGGAAAAGGTGCTAGCATATTCCCCAGCATATGTACCTTTCTACTGCCTGTTTCTGTGAGTATATAAACAGAAATCTTTGAGATATAAAAATCCATCTCATTCATTGCCCCAGACACTACTGAGTGATGAAAAGCCTGTTGATGCTGATGACAGCCCTGTTGGTCTGCAGCTTCTACAGCAAGTCATCTTCTTTACAAAAGGAATATACACATTCTAAGATTATTGCTGTGGAAAACAAAAAGTTTCGCCCTCTAAAACATCAAAAGGGAATGTTTGGCCAGTCTGTGAAGAGAAACATTAGACTGCTAACCTTTTATTCACTCTGCTGTTAGCATTTCCTATTGGTTTCTTTCCTTGCAAAACTGTATTTTCAAGATTCACCAAAGCTCTCTCACATGCTGCTGTCTGAACTTCTTTACTGGTTTTGTAATGCTCTAAGCATCCATAGTTATGAGGAAAATGTACATTTTCTTTCTTGCTTGTACTTGGTTTTTCTTTTGGTCTCTCTTTTGCATTGACCCAGTTTATGAGAAATAGAGAACTAATTTAGACACCTTTGAATTAGCTTTTCTGGATACATACACTGTTCTCATTGTCCCTGCTAGAAAGAATTCTAAAACCCACCTTCCCAGTTGTCAAACAGAAGTGATAAGGGAGATACCGAAGAGGAAAGTTGTGAACATTTTTACCTTGTAAATATTTGGGATAGGAGAAGCTCCTATATTCCAAAAATGAGAAACAGTGTATTAGGGAAAGTGTCTCTCTTTTCTATTATTTTCCAAACAAAATGAGATGAAGCCTTTGTCTTTCTTCAGGTAATGTCTATTTCTTCCTTCGTTTCATAAAGAGGAAGTTGAAGATCCTATAGAAAGGATAAAGATGTTTGTTACATTTTGCATAGGAATCATCATATTAATATCCCTGAGCTGAGCTTTGTTTGAATGACATTCGGCCAATAACTGGTCTGCAAATAACAGCAGTATTTTTCTTATTTGGTTAAATGTATGATTCAATCCATTTTGTTGTTGGGTTTGTTTTGGTACTTTTTCCTATTTCTCAGTGATTGACAGTGGGTCAGAAACCTTAGACATTCAACAATTTCTGCTTCAATATTGTGTTTTCTTCTTATGTGTCCATTTCATCCAAGGTTTTAAATCATTCACCCATAAAGTAAAATCCCTTTATGTGCAGTTACAGGAGGTCCCTTGCTATCTTTCCCTTGCTTCCTTCATTTCTACCTAAACTCCTGAGGAACTTTTTTTCTTTGTGGCCTTATTTCTGTCAGGATATTTTTCTTTTTTAGCTCCCGTTTCTTATTTCTAATTTAGTTTGCCTCATCTCAGTCCCCTGTGTGGCTGCATGAGGAAGAGGTAGTCTAATGTTATTTTTAGTGGTGGCTGAATAGTCTTCTATTTTTAATCAGACAGTTTTCACGTTCCATTTCAGGAATGGGCTAATGCATCCTCTCATAAATACATTAATTCCTCCTCCCTCATCCCTGTACACACACACACCTGCATAAGTGTCAATTTAGGCAAGTCACGTGGCCTAAAATTTCAAAAGACGTTAGATGATTTAAACCAGCCTATTCTTTGGAAATTGCAGGGCATTCGTCCTCTGGGACATCAGTGCAGTGATGAAAATCAGTACTCACCTCTGAAAATTAGGCCAAAAGATGCCATTTTTGAAGCGGAAGGGAAAGCAGAAGTGCCCTGCTCCAGCCTGGGCTCTGGGTGATGCCGAGGCTCTTGGGCTCAGATAGGTGTTTCCACAGTCGCACTCCTGTTTATACGATAAAGGGCAGTAAAGGGCAAAGGATATGAAGGACTGCAAGCACACCTGCCTCCTGTACAGGAGGCGGTTGGGAAGGCACCTTAAATCACTCCCCACCATGCATGCCCAATCACCTGCTAAACTGCCATGGAAGTTGCAACTTGCACATTGATGGCACACAACTTTTCCTCCTATGGCTGAATGAAGTCTGGACTAGAATTGCTTACAAGGTGGAGCGAACTTGAGGCATTCATGAGACAGCTCATGAAATGATTTTCAGTCTTCCTGGATGATTAAGCCTTTATTTCTCCTGTCCTCAGTAACCCAGCTCTTCTCTGCTTTCCTTTCCTTGACATTATGCAGTTCAGTTTCTTTTGATCTTGAATGTAGTAATTTCTGAAGCTATTGTATCAGCTGCAAGTCTTTTATTCTTCCTAGAAGTGTGTTGTGGCACATCGTCTGCAGAGGGCTCTATCTCTAGAGATACTCCGTAAACCCGTTTTGCTATGCATATGCACAATCCCTGCCTGTGAGCAACGCGCCACCTCTTAGCTGCGTGGCACAGGAGATAATAGGACTTTGCTTCACAACCTGCGTGAGTGACTGAAGTTCTGCACAAGGAATTGGCTGTGCCTCTTGTGAGCAATCTGATCATCCCAAATAGACTTGCAGCACCATGGCATCATATATTGTGTCCGTCTCTCCCTCTCTTTCTCACCTAATCATCCGTAGAATGAAGACACACAATAGTGTGTTTGTATATCATCTGTGATCAACAACCAAGTCACCTGTGAATTATACAGGTCACCAGAAATGGAGGTTAAGGTCTGGTCCACAGGCATTCTTCCTGTGTCATCAGAGTTTACAGACAAAAAACCACATAGGGATAGAGCACAGGCGTTTATTAAATGTTATTAGAATTCCTTTATTGTGGGGAGAATAAGAAGAGGAGGGATTATATCTCTGTATGCAGAGTTTATTTGCTCTGATCCCAAGCCATTTTAATGGACATAAAATAATGTGTCTCGGTATAAAATTCCACAGTACAAAATTGTCAGGTTCTGGTGCTTTGCAGGCATAGGGAATTTTGAGTACCGGTGGAAAAATGAGAATTTCTCGTTAGTAATGCTCCTAGTGTTTCATAGTGGACCTCTGAAGTTCATAAACATGGACAATGATTCTTTTCTGCCTTTCCCTGAAATTTATCCTTTCCCTGACATTTCCCGCTGCGTTTTATAGTCCTCTTCTGGGTAGCAGACCATTGATTTGAAATCTGAGTTCCCCAGACCCAGCCAACAGGATCTTTACTTCCAGGACTCTATCAACAAGTTGCTACTAAGTTTGTGCATCCGTTTCATACCAGCCACTTTCCTAGTTGCTGCCCGTAGTCTTATTTTATAGAATATTTGTCTCCAGAAGACTTCTTTCACTTGATGGTTTGGTTTCCAGCAAGGCATCAGTTATTCTGTCATGGGTGGGAACTGAGGAAACCCAGGGGTGTGGCTTACCTCAACGTTTTCTGAGTTCTTCCAGCCTATAAAAGAAGACAGAAAGGGTAGTTCTAGGAAGAAAAAAAAAAAAATTATGTATGTCAAAATGACCAGAGACATGGTTTATGGGATTGGAAACATCTTAATTTTTTCCTATCTGAATCACTCAGTGTAACAAATGATATTGCCTCCCCTACAAATGCTGCCATTTGAAGTGAACCCATCTGGGTTAGAGAGTTAGAGCAAGTATGTAGGAAAGTTAGAAACAAGTAAGAGGGACCAAATATATTATGAAGCAACGAAGGCATCCTGGCTGCAATTGCAACCTGCTGGTACAATTAAAAGTATTTAGTTTGAGTGCTGGCAAGATATAAAGCAGCACTGAAAAAGTGGTGGTGACAATACAAGGAAGGAAGGCAGATTAAAAAAAAAAGTAATGTGATCATCCTAACAAAGCACGTAAGTCTGAAGAAGAGTGAGACTGGAACAAGGGTATTGGGTATTTGGAACTGGGGAGAGGAATAGTTGGAGCTAAAAAATACAGCACATTATCAGTAACAGAAGATAGTATTAAATGATGTAACTTTGTCATCGACACCCTCATCAAAGAGTGTCTTGGATCTGCTTCTTGCAACACCAAATTCTGCTTTGTTAAGAAAATAAGTGATGCGGTGTGATAAGTTTTTTTCTTTTCAAATTTCTGTAATATTCTAAAGAAATTTCCTATTGTATCCTGCAACATACAAGCCATCACACATTTTTACTTCTTCTTATTGTGCATGAATTCACTGTACTGTATTTGTTTTCTAAGTGCTTGAGCAGTTTCAGTAGTTTTTTGAGTGTGAAGAGAATAAAAGTCATATATGGAGCTAGTCTGAACTTAGGCCCAGTCTACCATTGTAGGTTTTAAAGATTCTGGAATCCACTTTATTAAAAAAAAATAAAGGGAATAAAACAAATGAATTCTCAAATTCTGGCACAGTCATTGTTTCATTGCAGGAACCATTGACTGAACCACTCTTGGGGAAGTTTGTTGAAGCTATCACACATGGAGGGTGCAAACTTACTCTTCATTTAGCACCAAATGTACTCATTTCAATTCCTATTAACAAAGGAAGAAGCATTCTAACTAGTTTAGAATTACTTTTAATACTTTTAACTCTCCTACCTCTACGTAAGTCCTTTTGAAACAATTTTTAGACTCCCCTAATACAAACATATTGAGAGATTTGTCATAAATACTGAACTGATTATTATTACTATGAACAATCTGTTCTTTGCATTACTGGTATTAGAAATGGAAAGACCAATTAGACCTGTTAACCCATCTTTTTGTCAGTAAGTTGATGGGGAATTACTGAAGCGTAACAATTCTAAGTGGCTTTTCATGTGAATGCCAAGCTAAAATGGATAGTCAGAGATGCATTAAGCATTTTTACCTGGCACTGCCTTCTTCATTTAAAGATCTACATGTTAATTTGCAGAAATGCAGCATAAACATGGCTCAAGCTTCTGTGCATCCTCTTCCCAATATTTGTACACATGTAAGAGTTGAATAGTAAAATTTCAGGCCAAATGTTGTGAGTAAGGACTAGGAGTAGAGTTAACATGGATTACTTGGACATAATACCTAAAGAGTGATATGTCTGGCAGGTATTGTAAGACTGACTCAAAGATTTAACTACAACAGTCACAGGCAAAAATTAGTAGTTGAGATTAATATCTGAATGCATTTAACAAAGAGGTTAGGTTTATTTTAAAGTTCAAGACAGCATTTCTTATGCTGAAGCTTTGCTTATTGAAAAGGGCTTATCCAAGCAGGTAGGAGTTTGGAAAACAGCAGTCGGTGAAAGACAACCATATGGGAATGAGGAATCCACATGGGAATGGGGCTGGAGATGAACAGCAAACATATAGATATCTAGAAAAAAAAGTATGTTTCTTTTACTTTATGATGTAGTCTAATCGATGTGTAGTTGATACAGTTAAAAATCCTTCGGTAAAGAAATATGCAGAGATTGCTGAAAAATCATGACAAAATGCCTCTTTTTTTGGAATTTGCTGATCTCTTTTGATCCCATCACTCCTCTGAGATGGCTGGAAATGGAGGGCAGGTTCCTGGAAGGATTACAATTGCAGAGCCCTACCATCTCCCCAGCTTGATCTTCCAAAATATAAGGCTGGGAGACAAATTGCCAGAAGGTCTCTTCCGCAGCTTGTGGTATCAATTTACTTTCAATAAGAACCAGCAATATGTGTAACCTTATTCCACATCAAAATAAAAACACATTTCCCTAAAAAAATCTGTCAGTCAATTGGAATTATGTATTCCTGTGCAGTTCTGCTTTTGCAGCATTTTAAAAATGAAATTATGCTGAAACATAAGTCTACTTCCACAGCCTCCATCAGCAATGCACTAATCACATTCCTGTGTGCCAGGTAATACTGAATATCAGATACACTGGCAACAGCAGAACCCCAGTTTAGCAACACATTTACTTGCTACTTTAAGAAAGTTCAGTGACGATTTGCCATTGTCACTGGCTTGCTTTTCGTCTCTCCCTGGGGCATAAAATGCACTCCCTTGATCCTTTACTTACCCAGAGGTCATTTGCCAAAAGAGATCTTTCCCTCCATCTGAGAAGAGGCAGTCCACTTGCTGCAGTAGAGATGAATAAAAAAGAACATAATGTAATAAGCTAAGGGACTGAACCAGGATTTACAGAAATAATAAATATCCTCCTCTTGTGCCTCTGAGGCTGTTTCCTATGCAGGCATACAGAACACCTCCGAAGAAAACAAATTATATCCTGATCACTTAAGTGTAAGTCAGTAAGACTTACAGTGGTTTCAGGAAGGAGTAGTATTTAGGAGAACACATTCTTTTCTCGGCATCGCCCCTGAACCAAAGCCCTAAGGGCCACATAGTCTTCCAGGCCACCCTGAATGCTGAATACCTCAGTCTCTGTGAGAGCAACAGGGAAGTTGAATGTTGAGTTGTGGAGACTTACAGGTAATACCTTGCTGGGAGGTGCAGTGACCCCTGGGGTTGGGCTGTGTTAAGTTCATCACCTTAGCTGATTTGGGCAGCCTCGGACAGTGAGGAGATGGGCAGACAGATGTTTACCCCACATCTGAACATTAAGGGTACTCTAAGTTAAAATAAAGACATTGCATTACTCACTGGTATGAACTGGAAGCTACCTCAGTGTATGTGAAAAGGCATGGCTAATTGGCAGTGCTTATACCCAAGAGGGAAGGATGTTTGCCAGTTTCAAGGGCAAAAAGATCCTGTCCATCTCTTGCCTGCAGTTTCACGCAGACAGGTATGAGTCACTGGGAACACAGTCTAGTGCTGGTGCCTGGGAAGAGCCTGCAAGCCTCTGTGCTCGCTCCTCTGCGCTGGCATTCCCAGAATATCTGCTCCTCCTTGCAAATTCAGGAAAGACTTTCTAGGAATCTGTGGGAACTGACTACCGACTGAGGCTGGGTTTGGTGAGGAAAGGGGTAGGCAGCTTGAGGGCAGCAACCGGCTCAGCCCCACCAGTTAGATCTGCCTGCAGCCCCCAGTTAGATCTGCCTGCAGCCCTCAGCCGGAGACCTGCAGCTCCCCAGGTAGCTATGAGCACATGTGCGCTATGGTCTGTCTGTGTTTCCTGGTTTGGGTTTTGTTTTTTCCTGAGAGGAACATGTCCATGAAGAAATTTCCTTTGCTTTTTGACTTGTTCCAGTTATTTTATGAAAAAAGGCTTTATGTACAAAATCCTCAACAAATTCCTAGTGCTTTTCACATGTATGTGAAGATTGCACAAAGAGACTTTTAGATATAGTTACATGCCTGTTTATAACACAGAGCTATCGTGACATGATGTACCATTTTCTGAGCTGTCAAAATCAGTCTGGCCAAGTGTTTTTTACAGCAATCTGTGATTCAGCCAGGTTTCTGAGATAGATACACTGAATGCAAATTTGTGAAGCAAATGTTTGTAAGATGCCCCTGAGGTCCGCTTGTGAACAGAGAAGTTGTTTTAGGAGAGTTGTCTTGGTGAAGTTTTAGACAGTTGCTTTGCAATTGCATAGGGAAAGAAAACACGTTCAGCCTTCATATTGGCGGCAACAGACCGTGCGTGAACGCATTTTATACATCGTCTCTTCACAAGCTACACAGGTCAGAATTTAGAAAATGAGCTCATCTGCAACTTTAGGAGAGAGAGAAAGATTCCCAAAAGCAATGAATAAGGGCAGCTAAAATATGCTGTAAGTTATAACTTTGTATTTCACCTAGAACTGAATTCCAGTCTTACACTAAGTGCATAAAATATTTATTTGGATTCAGGCCAACATTTCCATGTCTTTACTGTAAATAAGACATCTCTGTGGCAAGTTTGAAGTCAAACGGCTCTATATAAAATGGCAGCAGCATTAATTAAGTATATACTTTTCTAACCCCTAGGAATTCTGTGTCTATTAATCACATGTCAGAATGGTTCCTGCTTTGTTGGGCAGTCCGGTTCTTCACTTCTACTTTGGCTGTAAAGTCAAATATTTAAAAGATGTTAGTGGAGCTGAAGAGGAACACAAGGAGGCATTGAATAGGATGATAATTTATTACCCTTTCACACCTTTATTTTCTTTCATCTCATCAGGTAAAAGCACACTGAGTTTAAGTCATTCCTGGCATGTTCCAAATGTAGATGGTGATCTGATTACTTTCCATGACTCATGTGACTTTGGGGTTGCTTCTGCTCGGAGGCAAGTTTACAAGTGTAGGTGTGGAAATGAGTGTATATTTAAAGTACATGTAGAGTTGAAATGCTGATCCTCACTGGCACAAGGTTGTTTTGCCTAGTCACATTATTTACAAGGCTGATGACAGTGTTACTTTAATTAAAACACTTCAGTTACTGTTGTTTCTCTGCTTGTTTAGTTTTGTTTCATGAACATTTGTGACATCTGATCACCTGAACGTATTTAAAGTGACAGTGCTGTGCTGCGTGGTCTCCCACTTTAAAAAGTGCTTTTTTATAATGATATATTTCAAAAAATCATTATTATTTCACCTCTTCATTTACCATTTATCTGTAATTCTCAGACCTCTCAGTAGCCAGTATATTATTTGGGCTCACATTTTGTATGCAGTAGGTTAGCATAAAAGCACTATGGTATGTTCAGCCATCTTGGCATTGTCATTTGAGGCTTTTTTTAATTAAAAGTCTGCCTTGGAGTATGTCAAGTGCTCCTGTATTTTTGCCATTCTTCTTATCTCTATGGCAACAAAAATATTTCAACATTTACATGGGCATCATATTCTTTGCTAATGTACTATCTGAACTGTTTGTATGCTGAGAAGGGGAACAGCAGAGATTGGCTTCTGCTGGCTGGGATGCAGGAGTTGTCAAGACAACCAAGAGGCCTAAGGATGTCCTTACTAGTAGCATTAAATTGAAGCTTTAAATTAATTCACCCACATGTGTTTTTGTAGCTTATGCTGTTAATTGAAATAATAGGAATGACCTTCCCTGTACATTCAGAGCACCTGTCCTATTAAAATTGCATGTGCTATTTACTTAAGTACACTCATCTATCAGACAAATCTAGCGTGAAATAGGGGAAAATGGAAGACACTTATATTGTACTGCTATGTATTGACTTGTAGTAATAGGAGAAGCAGCTTTTCTTGTGTCAAGCTTGAGATAGTTGATGAACATTTTATTCTGAAACTTCATTTATTTCAGCTTCCCACTCAAGAGCCTTAAGTCTGCATAACTCCAGACACTACAATTGATTCTACACTGCAGAATCTAATTGAAATGAATAGTTAAAATTGTTTTTGTGGCTTTATATACTTGAAGAAGCTGGCTATCATGTTTTTGTGTATGTGAGAGACAGTCTTTTCCTTCTCAGCACACAAAAAAAACCCCAAAGCAATAGGAAACTTTTACTTTGTTGTTCAAACCATAATCTTGCATTGACTTAATTTGTGATTTTTCTTTTAATCTCTTTTTCTAAATAATTTTATATGGGAGCTGGTTGAACTTTTTGTGTCAGACATTTTAGATTCGCACAGCCAAGTGGATAGCCCCATGGGGGAAAAGGTTGCATGGTTATAGGTACATTGGTTTTGCTTCTCAAAACACAACCTGCAAACAGCTGTTTTGATGACATTCAGGAGTTTCATTTTGATGTTCTTGTATGTCATATATTCATTCATTTATAAACTGGGCAATCATGGACAAAGATGCACAAGTTCTTGAAGGGTTGGAGGGATTTCATCCTTCTCTGTAACAAGTTTAAAACACAAGTTCCACCCTGAATCTTCCTGGAACACTTTTCATCTCAAAAAGAGAGAAACCCATTCCTAGTTTCCATTGTTTTGATACTCTTAGGTAGACCTTAAACCAATAGGCAATTTGGGAGTATTTGATGCGTTGATGAATCCGGTGATGTACACCATCTGAGATGCTAACCAGTAAATGAATGAACCCCTGAAGCATGTTTCTTGGAAAAAAAACAAAACAAAACACCTATTAATCTTTCTTCTTAGATTGGGAAACAGAGGAATGATTTATGTGCTACTTCAGGATTACTGGAAGGACTGATTTTAAAATGGGAGTCTCGTCTCCTTGCAGATGAGAATGCCAGTGAAGTTGCTTGGGCATTTCTTGCTTCAGTGACTGGAGTGTATCTCTGACTCATCTGTTAAGGCTGTATTTCACTCCTTGCAGAAACTCAAGTTTAAGCCACTGAGAACGATACAGAAATGAGTAAAACCCAAATATCCTGTGTAAACATGAGTACCACAGCATGAACTGGAAATGCTATACATTTGTTTCTGTTTTTGTGAAGGGACTGATAAACAGGGGAGGGCAGGAGGCAGACAGGTACCCTCCCTTATTGCCCTGACTGCTGTTAATCTCCCCAAGATTTACACCATCTCTGTGGCACCTGGTAGAAATGCAGCAGTCTCCACATCAGCGCTGTGGCTGCAACCACTTTACTCTGTGCATGTTAATGATCACTCCCACTGGCATTTGAAACATCTGTGAGTGCTCAGCACATCTGAAAATCAGGCCGTCTAATTCTAGGTACTTTAAATATAGATTAAGGTTCTTAAATTTAGGTATACAGGTTTGAATGTTTTGGATCAAACCTCTCCATCAGTCCGCAATCAACAGTGTTATATAGAGATGATATTGCAGAAGAAGATACAATCAGGTCAGAGTTATTTGTAGAAATAAGACCATTACACAATATATTAAGCTCACTTGGAAGCACCGTTCTTAGAGCATAACTGCACAGAACACAAGTTATCCTAAACTTAAACTGCCAGATCCTTGGCTAATGGCAATGGGTCCACATCTGAAAGAAAAGCATTCCTCTCCTTCCAGCATGCAGACTAAAAACACCCTTTTGATCCAGGCCCAGCTTCTGGGTGTAGCAATGAAGCCATCTTACTTTGCTAAGATGTACAAGTGAAGGCATAAAACTCCAGGCCAGAACAACTTGTCGCTGTTTCCCTGTTTTCAGACCGACACTCAAATCTCCTTTCCTAGTCTCTCTGTTTTTGCAAGGAGCTGGAAGGCTACTTCCTTGCTGCTGCTTTATATACTCGAGCTAACAGTGGTGATGTCTAAATAGGGTTGTGGAGGATATTTTGTACAAAAAATCAGAATAATCTACCTACTTTCCAGACATCCTAGAAAAGGAGCAGGGTTCCACTACACCTGTCTTCAGTGCATGCATACGATACCAGTGTCAAAGGGCTGTGGGGATCGGCATGAATTACTTGAACCCATGATGTCACTTTTGCTCTCTCTGGAATTTTCAAGGCGTCTTAAACTAGGGCAAAGGCAGGCTTTAAAATTAGTGGGAAGGAGGGGCTATGCTATGGTGGCACTGAGAGAAGTACAAATTGGACCATTATCACTTTCCTTCTCCAAAAGAAGGTAGTAGGGGAATAAAGGCAGAACAGTCTCCATGACATCTCTAGGGTTGGCATCAGGCTTGTGAGAGTCCTGTAATCTGTAGGGGGCCATATTGTTAGAGCGCAATGCCATCCCACATCCTTCTCAATCTCTAGTTCAAGAAACGGAGGTGTTGGAGTGGGGGAGTCTCACTTGAGGAGGTCCCTAACTGCAGTCTTCTTAAAGAGTATCTCACTGATTTCCACGAGAAATTATTTCAGTGTCCCTTCTCCAGCCAGTGCAGTAGTATAGCTGAGACTGACAGGGGCTGAAAGTCAAGCGCAGGAGAGAAAAGGGTCTGCCATTGTAGGTCAGGCATTTCAGGTGGCGTTTGAATGGTGGGATCTGCAAAGTCAGATGAAAGTTCCTTACAACAAGAAGGAAAATCCACTGGGCTGAACCAAATTTAGCTCCAAGGCCCTGAGGCATCTGGATTCTTTTACTTTGGACCTATATTCAGATTTCCTGCAGGCAGAACTTGCCTGTGCAACAGTCAGCACATGCAAATGGAATATAAAACTGTGTACGTAGATCTAAACCAGCTCAACCTGGCTGTGTCTCAGGTGTTTGTTAAAATAAAATACAATACTATTTCATAGATTAGTATGTCCTTAAAAAGCTCTCTAGCACCTTCTGTAACTTCTTAATGCTGAGTCTCGAAATGTGGTGCAGTTCCTGCTCCAGATAAATGGCTTACAGACCACTGCACATTTCTGAAGTATTTATACCGCAATCTTGTAGCCAGTACATATAATCTCCTCTTTTACCTCCTATCTTCCCCCCTCGCCTCCCAGTTTTGCTCCCCCTTTTTAAGGCCTAGATAGAGCATGGAAGAGTTCCCTTATTAAAGCAGCTTGCCAATGTTTTCTCTGTCTTCAGCACCATGGGATATTTCATTGACACTCAGGATCTCCTTCGATATTCTCTCTCTGTCTCTCTTGACATTTTTGCAAGGAGGGAGAAAGAGGCTGGGGGAAGGTGCATATAATGCTTCTACTGCTGAGCAGTATGAATTATATCTGCTGGAGTAATAGTGTGAAGTGGCAGGGATCCGTTTTGATGAATCTCACGCTGATTTGTAGCCCCAATTCTAGCTGTAGGTAACACTGAACACCTGTTTGTAGTACTAGAGAGACGGAATAAAGCTCTGTACAGTAAATACGCTGTGTACTGTCTCTGTTTGTTTATTGTCACACGGTAATTAATTTGCAATTATATTTTGAAACATACCGGAAGAGAAGTGCGCTATAATGCCTACCACCCAGAAAGAGGCTCAGTAGTGACACTTGTTAGATCCCGAGCTGGCTGATTCTCCCTTTTCTCAGCCCCGATTGCTTTTCCCTTCTGTCTCAGCACAAAACAGAAGGTTACAAAAAAGAGTTCTGTAAAGATTTGTGCCTGGATACTAATGGGTCTGTGCTATTCTGGAACAGTAGGTCTTAAACACACACACTCACATGGAAGAGATGGCGTGAAGATCTATATGATTTTATCTCTGGCATCCCCTGCCGTACCACATCATTCACAGTGTTCCACCACAGAAGGAGAGTTTGTGAACCCCATTCTTCGTGTCTCACCCATGACATCCCTGTTTTTTCACCCAAACACCTCCTTTGCTTCTGTTAGACCTTTCAGAAACATCTGCTAGGAGATTTCTTTTTATCATTCGTCATTCTACCTGCCTCTGACTCCTTTCCTGTGAAAACCACATCTCATGTCTCTGGATTTTAAAAGGCAGACCCCAAAACTGGTTTTCTGCTAGTAAACTTCAAATGAGCAGAGGAGCCCAAAGCCCCACTTTGCCTTCAGTGCTGTAGTAATATTGCAAGAGGACAGACACTGCTGTATTAGATACCATGGCAAATGTTTTCCATGGATTTTTGCAACCTGATGTTTGGTTCCTCTGATACAGTTTTTAGAAATAGATTCTGACAGAAAGTTGGTTGTTTCTTCCTTAACTTCTTCATAGAGTGATGATCTATTCCCAGCTCCGTGCGTGATACCAGTGTGTCCAGAACCCTAGGATATCTGTTTCTCTTTTCCAACATTTTCTTATTAGCTTGCAATTTTTATCTCTCTTTTCTTTCAACCCAGTTTTGCTTCCAGTTTTGATGAGTTGGTCACAAGCTATATTAAAGATTTGTGTATATGTTGAATTTCAAAATCCAAATTTGAAAGTAGATCCTTATTATTGCCCAAATCTTAAAGCTTTAATATTCAAGGCCACTACTCTCTTCCTGTTGTAACTGTCCCACGGTTGCACAAAAATAGTGTTTCCCACTGCACACATTGAGGTTTGCTTTGCAGCTGAGAGTATGGATCATAAACTAGTAGAGACTGACTTGTTTTATACAAATTTATGATCAACTGCAAATGTGTGGAATACATAAACAAAAATCCTTTGATGGTAAAATAAGAAATAAATCAATTTGCCTCAAAGAGTGCTATCTTAATTTGCAATTATGTCAAGTAAGGAAGAAAAAGAGAAAAACACTGGCTTCCTCTGAAAATCCTCCCAAATACGACATTTCTTTGACATTTGCACATGTGCTGAAAAGTTTCTCCTGAGGAATTCATTTCCATTGCTCTCTCTTGGTGTCCAACAGTGACTGATATAAATATTTTATTAGGCAAACCTGCAGGTTTCTGAAGATTATATGTCTTATCAAGTTGACCCTTATAATTATGTTGTCTTCTGTAACTGTGGGATCTCTTTTAATTTTGCAGTCTTTTTGTAAATATTGAACCATTTAAAAATATATACTCACAAGCAAAAGCTGACTGTGAGTAAGAAAAGGTGTAAACAGGTCTCCTCTTGCTCTAGGAAGATTCTTATTCTGCTTGTTGCTGCAGAGATGATGCCTTAATTATAAGTTAGTAACTGGTCACACAGCGAGATGTGCTCTTAATTCGTTAAAAATCTGTTTTCTCAGACTCTCTTTCATTGTTAAACAACCAAGATTAATTTTGAAGTAATCACTTGTTTCTTTCCTGGAACATGGGATTTAATGGGGGAATGTGTCAGTTGCTCAGTGAAGGTTTGTGTTTCTGTAAGACTCAGATGAAGGTTGTACCTAGGGAAGAAAACATTTGTGATTTTTTGTTTGATACAGGAATCTTGTACTTTTGTTTGTTTGTTTCGTGATTAGCTTTCATTTACATAATTCTGTGGCCTTCTGCTGCAATTATGAAACCATTGCTTGTAGTATTCTTTGCCCCTGCTTTCTGAAATTATTTACTTAGGGAAGAATTGGACTGTTTTTTTCTGGGCAGCAGCAGAAACTGTGCAGACCCCCTACAAAAACAGAGATTGTGAGGCCCTGTGCAGATTTGTATATGCCTTTGTACCATCAATTTGATGCCGCAGTGTGTCCCAGTGCATCAGTTTGTAATCACAGAATCATAGAATGTATTAGGTTGGAAGGGACCTTTAAAGGCCATCTAGTCCACCCCCCCTACAGTGAGCAGGGACATCTTCACTAGATCAGGTTGCTCAGAGCCCCATCAAGCCTGACCTTGAATATCTCCAGGGATGGGTCCTGCACCACCTCTCTAGGCAACCTGTTCCAGTGATCTACCACCCTCATATTGAAGAATTTTTTTTTCCTAATATCCAACCTAAGTCTCCCCTTTTCTAGTTTAAAACCATTAACCCTTGTCCTATTGCTACATGCCCTTGAGAGCATTCTTCCCCAGCTTTCTTATAGGCACCTTTTCCAGGTACTGGAAGGCTGTTATAAGATCCCTCTGGAGCCTACTCTTCTCCAAGCTGAACAAGCCTGACTCTCTCAGCCTATACTCATACATGTATTCAGCCCTTGATACAGGGCACCCAGATACAGGACATCTATTTCTAAGTTTGCTTGTTTTTAAATATAAAACCAGGGAGAAATCTAATTACATGACAGAGAACATAGAAGATTAAAATTTGTGAGATGGTCTACAAAATTGCTACAAGTCCCCCTTTTTATTTAAGACTTATTTAAGAATTTCGAGGAAATGCTTTATAGGAATTATCATTGATGAAACAATGATGAGCAAGAAGCCTTGGATGGAAAGTAATGAAATAGGGGCGCAAAGGAAGGGTCGTGATGCTGCCCTATCTGTAGGTCTCCAGAGAATAACTAAGCATCCTTTTGGATTCTCACTTGGATGGCATCCAAACAGTAGAGAGATGTGTGGTAGCAGCAGCGGCAGCTCCGGTTTCTAGGCAGTCTTAGAAAGACTTGCACAAGCGTGTGATGGTCATGCATTGACGAAAAGTCCGAACGGCTCACGTGAACTCCACAAGTGAACTATTTTCATTAACACTTCTCACATTTCCTCATGTCTACTACTTTTGGGTTGTCCACTGCAATACATCCAGAGCAATGCTTGCTTTCTTCTGTTAGCAGTCCAGTATTTTCATTGCCAATATAGCTACTCAGCTGGTGTCTTCATTTTGTTCTAGAGCTCAGGGACTGCAAAATCTTCATCATTTGGGAACCTCTGTTTTTCTCTTGTCCCTTCTAATATTTATAGATATCCTGTAATCCACAAAAGGAACTGAAATGGTAGATGAATGAGAAATAATTTTATGATGCTTTTTCTTGTTGGTTGATTGGTTTCATAGCTGAAAATATGTGAAATACCATTTTACCACTGAATTAGTTTTGCAGTATGGGACAGGGTATATACTTTATATCCCTTGGGATAAGACGGAATATGAGGGAGCTAAAATAGCGTTGAAGGAAAGAACAGACTGATAGGTGCCCAATCCAGTGCAGTTTTGCTGACACTATTTTTCAGAGCAAATTATCTCCAGAATACATTCAGATTTGTCTAGGAGAAGATTTCCTGAAATTTTTAAAACAAAAAGGCTACAGCAAGAGCTAACAATTGTGCAGTGAAGAGATCCAGGGTTCTGGCTGGCTCCTTGGTCCTCTTTGATTGAATTGCAAGCACTGTTAAGGAGCTGTGTACTAGCTGGAATTCCTTACTTTCTCCCACCCAGAAGCTTTTCTATTGTGACTTTGTGCAATTGCATACTGTTTCCCTCTGCACAGCCCCTCTACGATATAATGTCTTTGCTGGAGATCAGGGTTTCCAAATTCCGGTTTAGGTAAATGCAACACTGCCAAAGGCAGCCTGAGAAGCCAAGAGATTCCCCTGAAACTCTGTGGTGTGACCAAAAGTCAGGAGCCACTGACACTATTGCCAGTACCTCCAGACTCAAAAAAGATCTGTTTTGTCAGAATCATACATATTATATGACCTACTCTAATTAAACTTCTACAGAGCTTTGATTGCTCGTGGCAAGGTGTGAGGTGATAAACCAGTATTTCTTATATTCAGTGTTTGAAGAAGTAGGGGTTACACACTTGAAACCAATTTAAAAACAACAAATACTGACATGGTGAATTTCAATCAAGGCCTCTAAAGTTCCTGAGAAGAGAGGGCTGCCTGTCTGTGTGCAGTGCAGCAAGAGGTGTGGGCGCGGGAAGTGTGCATCACCTGCCTTCCAGGCAAGAGGAGGTCCTGGGCAGTGCAGGGGATAAGATGAAGAATAAAGATGCAGACAGTATCAGCTACCTTATGGGCTCAATTTGTCACTCTCCCTGGAATCCTAGAACAGCGACAGCACCAGTGAAATAGCTGCTTTGGGGCTCCTTTGGAAAGATGGTGACTCTTTTGGCTTCCGAAGCATCCTCACTGCACGTCTCATTGCAGAGCTGAACAAGTATTGTAACTTGTGTGGATGGAAAGCACTTTAATGGCACGAGTGTGGTAAACCTCTACGGTACAAGTTGAAGTCTGTGGTGTTTATTCCAAGTACCACAGAGGTCTCTCACTTTCTAGAGGACCCCTATGAAACCATGTGCATAAGACCTGACAAGCTGTTTCCGTGATAGCAGCGGCTGTGACTGCAGAGAGCTTTGTAGTTCCTTAAGGTTACAGAAAAGTGTATGTATATGTTTTTTTTTCACTCAGTGAGCAGTTTCTTGTAATATCCTGTAACCCACAATGGAGAAGACTCCTACCAAAATTTATTATCTTATAGAGCAAATCTATACTGTCAAAAAATGACCAAAGCAAATGCTATGTTTTCACATTTTGTGTAGTGAAGTAGATGGGGATCATTTAGGCTGTTTCCTAATGCTGTACATGTTGCAGTGAAAGGAAGCCCACTTTAAATAAACACCGAATCCAATTTCAGTCAGCCCTATATCTCTTGATAGCAATTTATTTTTCTTTAAATATGCAGAATGAGACTCGGAGCTTTTCATTTCTTAAGGGACGAACAACTGGAGCACTATGACACATTTATATAATGCTTAATTTCAGAAGCAAGGAAATTAGACAAATGGATATATTGAGCCGAGGATTTAGATCAGGGTTCAGCGTCTGAGCTTAATGTGCTATATTAGCCTTTTAAATTATGTTCTTTTTTGATGTAGTCTCTACCACCATTACACTTCCTTACCATTGATGTTCTTCATCGTGTATCTATTACTAGTTCTTACTTTCCTGTGGGGGAGGGTGAAGCTAATAAGGCTGATGTTGATGATAATAAAACATATCCATCACAACTTCTTTCTGTGTGTCTAGGAAAAGCTAGATTGGTAACTTAGCTCCCTTTCCTCAGGGGAAAACTCTCAAAAGGTAAACGTTATCTGCAGGAATTCATAGCGTGGTGAAGACAGGAAGAAATGAGAAAACTACAATTCCATATTAGCATCCTTCCACTAAGGTTTGGCAAAGAGCGTTAGAGAGTGTTCTGTGCTACTACATTCCTATGGTTACACAGAGCTAATATTTGTGTGTGCTCAAGTGTATGAGAACAGGGGGTGGGGTGGGGGAGGAGGTTGCAGCTTTTCCCCCAACACCTAAAGATGGCTTTTTTCTCCCAGATTTTTTTGTGTGCCCTGAAACATTTCCTTTTCATACCTGTCAAACATGAATTTTAGAAGACTTAAAAACTTTAAAAGTTAAATGTTTTTCTTCAAGTTTAATACAATACTGTCTTCAGGTTGATTTTATTTTCTTTTTTTCTTCCTTTAATTAAGCAGATAATTTTGTTCACATTTCCTGTTTGAACCGACAAGTTGAAAACAGATTTTACACATTTTGTTGCCATTCAGTCAGGGAACTAAATACTGAGTGATTACTATGCTGTTATTCTTTTTCCATGCTGACATTTTCTGATTGTACATGAATGTCTATGTCTTTACAAAGAGTCTAGAACAGCTCTCTGTTCCCAGTGTGCACCAGTTTTACCCACGAAGGTCTCAGGCAAGTCCTTAAGCAGGTAATTAATTTCAGACACAGGTTCAGGCACACAGAGGAGAGCAGAGGAGAGCAAACATCCACAAAACTAGTCTGGGCCCTTAATTAAGGTGTGAGTCAGAATTGTTGCTTTTAGGAACCCAAGTCCTAGAAAGATCCAGGAGTCTTCGGAGGGCAACCAGAGCAACCGCACTGGCTGCTCAAAGCGAATCTATGTGCATTTCTCAGGGAAGACAGCAGGTCCGTGTGCTGAAAGGTGAATAAAAGCTTATTTTGTGTGTTGCTGACACAGGGGCATACAGCTCAGCATCCTGCAGCATCAAGCAGAGCTTTTCAGTCAGGAAGATAAACAGTGTACATTGCTAGAGGTAATTTGTCCTTACAGTATATTGAGGGAATGAAGTCTAGAAACACTTAGAGTAAAATATTTTCTTTTTGCAGTCTTTTATGAGTTGAAAACTACTGATTTTCTAAAAGCTCATTTGGTATACAACAGTATCTACCCCTCCAAGAAATTTTTGTTTCTTCATCAGCTGCACTTTCATCAGAGTTTCTGCTATTGGCTAATGTTTGCAAAGTGCTTTGAAGACGAAAGCATTAAGTGCTTGGTGTTAGTACTACTATTACAGACCATACTTACGTATGCAGAATGGAAGTGTTCATGGAACGTAGCTATTTCACATACACTGAAATAACTTGGGCCATGTTTATCCCTGCTGTAAATTCAATGAGGCCAGTAGAAATCTGTCAGGGTTGAACCTGGTATTTTTTGTTTTTATCTGTACAATTTATATGAAATCAATTTAAGGTCACACTAGGACCTATTTCTGTAAAAACATGTTTGTCTGCAGAGCCACTGAAACACCCTGAGAGTCAGTTTCAATGTCATCCATATCCCCCCGAGTGCTTTCATCATTCAAAAGCTTACCATTAAAGAAAACCTTTATTTTCAATTTGTTGCATTGGAGGAAATGTTTGAAAGCTGTCATCTCCCATGGAAAGGCACTACAACACTGACTTTCAAAGAGCATAAGTCATTTTTTAAAGTGGGCCTTAGACTTATAAGTTACTCAACTGCTCTTGAAGATTGTGTCCTTTCCAGTAATATGAAATATCTGTGCACCTTTGGATATCATAATGAAAGCTTTATACATCACTACCTGGTAGTTTACTTGAAGGGTGAATAAAGTGATGAAATAAGAGTCTAGGGAAAAGAAGAGTGAAGGCTGGAGGAGCAGGGAAAAATATGTATTTTTATATAGATTTTGCCACTTGACATAGAATCATAGAATAATTTAAGTTGGAATTCAACCCTGCCTCCACACACGCACACCCTCCCATGCAGATCAGGGCAGACAGAATACAGTGTGCTCCCTTTTAAAATAAAAAATGTATTCTAAAGGTCTAGGAAGTTTAATTGAGCAAAACCATTTTAGAGGTTCTAGCCCACAACTCTGACAGCCCCTCCCACCCTCTCAGGGTTTAAGAAATGAAGTGCTGGTGGCCGTGCAGAACGTGACGTGTGGATACATCGTACTGAGACAGGATCCAGTGCTGCAGGATCCTGCCTGCACTTCACTAACACATCACAGGTTTGTGGTTTCTAGCAAGACCATAACCAAAATCACACACACACTTCTCCCTGAGTGTGACACAGGGCTTAGAATGAGTCAAACACCTTCAAAATATTTCTCAAATTTTAGGAAAGGCAGGGAATTAATTCATAACTCAATGACATTACCATTCCAGTTACTTATAAGGCAAAGATAAGGAAAACTCTACCACTGTTTCCCTGTGTAAAATCTTGTTTTGCAAAGCCTTCCAAGCACAATAACAGTTATCCTAAAAAAAAACCAAACCCTAGTTCTGGACTGTTTATGTCCTACTTTTCTTAGCTGGAATTGTTTAAAAGTGGGTACCAGCCTCACTGGTAGTGTGATGCATGGAGGTACTTAAGTTGGTTCTGCAGATCTGACTTTTTCTCATGTTTACAGCAAAGCAGATTGTCCAGTTGTTCAGGCAGAATTATGTTTCAGCACCTTGAGGATGATGCTCTATCTTTCTCCAAACAGAAGCAGTCATCCCTACATCCCTAAAACGGCAGCATAGGTCACCCGGTGCTGGTGGCACTAGGGAGATGAGCACACCTTCTGATTGCCTGAATTAACATAGTCCTGAAGTTTCTTTCTGGCACCATGCCAAAGAACACAATGACAAGCATTTAAAGCAAAGCCTTTGAAAGTGCCTAGACTCAAAGAAGAAATAGAATCTTGTGCACAAATCGAGGCACCTAGACACGTTTCCAGAGTGTTTGCAAAACATTTAATTGTATGCAGAATGTTTGCAAAATTCAGAGGTGGGGGATTGGAGGGAGGCAATCTAATTATGAAAAGAATTGTACCATTTAAAACAATAGCCTCACAGTTACTGAATTCATGGTAATTAAATCACAGGGTTGCTTCCTTAGGCTTTAAGGATTGGCAATGGAGTTCTCCTAATCCTCTCCTGATCTTCTCAGGGCATCAGGACTGTGGTTTATTGACATGTAATTAGATCAGGATGTCACTACATCAATGTCAGTGTAAACATCACTAAGTAAGTAGCTGATCCTTACAAGATCAGCAACCTAATCTCCTCTGGGATGCCAACAGGTTTTGTTAACACTTAGGCTTAGGATTGTATCTGTTCTTTTAATGCCTCTCTCCCAACAGCCCCGGGAGCTTTGACATCCCAAGTCAACCAGCATTTGAAGTAAAACTAGTTGTATTGATGTTCTGGCAATTGCAATACCTTGTCTGCTAATAGATTTTATTGATTAGAAAACAAACAAACAATGAAATCCTGCTGGAAACACTTTTTTGTTTGTTTGGTTGGTTGGTTTTGTTTGTGGGGCTCGAGGGAACAGGATTGGACTTTCCAGTTTACGGTTTTTAACTGCCTGAGAGTCAGCTACTGAATAGGTAACTGAAATTACTAGCTTTTAATGACACTTGTATAGTAACTCCTTCCTTACAGGCCTTACTCATAACTTTAAAAATCTGTGATTGCAGCTGAAAGAAATCTTATAAAATAACATGTTAAAAGATTAATCATAAATCATATTTTAAATTGCTAGCAATGCAATCAAAGGAAATTGTTTCACAGGGTGGAGGCTTGAAATAAAGGTTCCACTTCAAAAAACATTTTTAATGGAGAAAAATGTCTATACTTTTATTTTATTTTGAGGGAATGGAAAAAATATCCTTGTTGGGATCACTTCAGCTCATCTGACTTGTTCATAATCTGTAAATCCAGCTCTGAAGTCAAAAGATTGTCAGCCTTTCTTAGTCTGAGGACTTCATAACACTTTCCAGCAGTCCTATGTACAGTTAATATCTATGGCAAAAGCCTGACTTTTCTAAGTTAGCTTTCAGATGCGCTTCAGGAATGCAGCATAGACCAGCAGGCTTCATGCGCACAGTTTGAGAGGCACAGCCTATTGCTCTTGTTTGAAGAGAACTTCTGTGGACTTTAATGGAAATTAAGAAGTCCTTTTTTTTTTTTTTCTATAGTGTTATAACATAGCTGTGAGGCAAAGGAATAAAGGTGTTGATGTTAAGGTCTAAATTACTGTGTATACTGAATCATGACCTGTTAACTTCGATGGGCATATTGTCAGGCATATGGGACTATTTTCCTGACAGGGACATTGCATCCCAAACATTGTAATAGTGGGACATTCACAACCCTAAATATATGTAGATGTCTAAACACAGTCATATAAAATGAGGAAGAGCATAAGCATCTGGAGAACGGCAGTTGCAAAAAATCAGTGTGCTGAACTGACACCCATGTTAGGTTGCCACTAGGAAATACAATGTGGTTTAGGTGCTTACGAGGAAGGCTAACAAATGGATACCTGCAAAGCTTTAGGAGCATTTAAGGCTTATAAATAACGCAGAAAAACACCAGGAATATTTGGAACCTAAACAAATTTTATCATTTTCCTCTGGATTTATTTGTTGCATCTGAGCACCCGGTAGTTTGCGAGCAATGGAAGTAGAGTGGGTCCTGTTATGTCATTTCTGTAGGTGAGAACCTAGTGAGCGCCTTTAAAAAATAGGGAAGAAAAAAAATCAGAAAGAGAAAGGCAAAAACCCAAACCTTGCAAGCTTTCTGTGCTGGGATGCATGCCCCTGTGCGGAAGTGAAGCAGAGAATCGCCAGTCTACTGCTATTGTGCCTGCAGAGTTCAAGCTGGCCAGCTGCTCTTTGTGTCCTTTGTGCTTAAGGGCTTGGACTGGTAGTTTTTCATGAGTTTGTTTACTCTGACCTGCATACATATCACGAAAACTTAGAGAAAGGCAGTTACCTTGAATAAATCCAGAGGATGTACATAGAATAATACTCATTGATGAAGCCAGTCAAAAATTACTTGAGAATTTCATGTAGAAGACTATTTTTAAATTCTTTTCCCTGGGGGATAAAATGTTTAATAGATTAAAAAAAATATTTCCCACTCTTGAATCCAGACATCTGAATTAAAATTGATATAAATTTGTTTTACGCTAACAAAGCTGTTAAGTGTTTAAAAGCTGCTATCACTGGAAATAAGAAAAAAAAAAGAAAAAAAAAAGAAAAAAAAGCCTGAGTACAAAGTTAGAAATAATTGTCTTTTCCTGCCTTTAGTCCCAGTCAGATGGAATCTTTCTCACAAGCAGGGGTGTAGGGAAGTTATGAATGGTCCGGATAGAGGGTAAAAAGATGATACCCTGCAACACCAATGAGGATGTATTGTAGTGTTCCACATTGGGGAATGTAGTGTTCCTCTAAGTAGGGGCCTTCTTTGACCTCCTAAAAGAGGAATTCCAGAGTAATTTATTGAAGCTTGTTCTCTGCACCTGAATGATTGCCACTGGTAATCATATGATATAAACAAGATTGATAGACAGGGGAAAATCATTTCAGATGTGCAAAGAACTTGCCTTTCAAGTATGACTTTTAAATTTTATCCAAGTATAGAAGTTATTTACTGGCATGAGACACATACAGCATTTAACCTCTGTTTAAGTGCACGTTTAAAAAACTGTTTCTTTTTGCAGGTAACACTCCAATTTAATGAGGTCTTTCAGAGAGGGAGAGCTTATTGTATTGGAGGTTAGGCAGAGGTTTGGGTCATTTGATGGAACAAAGCAAAGGTTTTCATGGTTTCCACAGCTGCTAATCCTTTAAACATTACTTCAGGGGAAAAAAAGTTCATTAAAAATGTCCACTTTTTCTGCTTTAGAAATTAACACAATACTGCAGACATATCCGTCCCTTTTCTATTTGTCTAAGTAAACCAGCTTATGTGAATAAGGGAAACTGAACAAGACCTCTTCCAAAAACACTCCACCAGTCAAAGCTGGAAAGGTCATATTGTTTGAAAATGACTAATGATTAGTTTATAGTTCCTTTAATACACAGGTTCCATAACAATGGAATTAATCTTTAGAGGAAAAACATTAGAAGGTAGTTTACTCCCAAGGGAGACGTGCTGGGGTTTTGTACTAATAGTTATGATGAGCACTCATCAGGACAGACAGCAAAACCCCAGGATGTCTCATTGTTTAATCAGTTCGGGTAATATCAAGTTGATTAATCAGCTGCACTTCCTTCTGACAGAAGCTGTTCATGTTTGCAGCGGTGGTAGCGCTCCTCACTCTGCACATGGCTGATCGCAACGAACTCTCCGGTTCTCCGGTCTCCGAGACGGGGCAGAAAGAACAATATTTTATAAAGCTTTTCCTATATTTTCCTTCTTTTAGAGTGTTTTCTTTTTCTTGGTATTTTGGTTTGGTTTGGTTTTGGGTGTGTTTCTTTTGTTCTGAAAATGCTCTGAAGTGAAATCCTAGAACCATTTTTCTGTGTTGTGACTAATGCTGGTATCTCAGGCATGGACTGGGTGATCTCAGGACAGTCAGACCTTCCCTTGACTTCCTTGGGGATGGGATTTCACTGTCTTAATATCTGCAATAAAAAAAAATAAAATTTAACACCGCTATAGGTATAAGGAAAAAATACGAAGGACATTCCAGCCTTCTGCGTTTCCCAGCCACAGCACACCCAATTCCTGCTGAGCCAACACAGGGCCACTTGGGCACACACCAAACCAGGGGGCTGTCCTTCTTTCACTGATGGATCGTAACGACAGCAGGTTCCCATCTCCACCCTTCTCCTCCTTTCTGAGGGCAATTCTTCTTGGCATCCTGAAGTGCATATTTGTGCAAGCACAAATGATGCAATGTACTTCCATTTATGCATGTTTGTATTAAGATGTCTTTAAGGACAGGTACATCTGAATGAGAGGCAGGTGCATAGGCTTCCACGTGGATAAGTCATTGTATACATGACAACCTGTGCCTAAACTGCAGTTCAAAGGCTAAATTCAGTGCAAAGATGTTAAAATATTTTTTTAAAACATTACAGTGGCTGTGTTTCAATGATGTTATACATGTGTATCATTTGGAGTCCATATAGTACATAAATGCATACATTAGAGATGGAGAAGGAACATGGTGAACTGTGCCAAATTCCTGAGTGGTAGGACCATCCATGAATCAGATTCCTGAGCTTGCCTCAATGCAATGAGTCTGGAACTGTGAAGAGAAGACCTGTTTTAATTTGTAGTGAGACAAATTCGATTAAATACAAGAAGGTATGAGGTTGCTACATATACCTGGAGTGTTGCAGTGGATCATAACAATACTTTTTCTAAAGTGAAAACTATTTACAATTATTTTATCCATTTTGATTTATACCATTTGTCTGAGAGCATGGAAATGCTCATTTATCCATTTTTTTAAACAAGAAAGAAAATTATTAAATGGCAATAATGATCAGTGAGATTCTATACAGCCATTTACTATTGCTATCCAATAATGCACTCTAATATCTAAAGTGTCCATTGGTGACAGCTCTGAAGCAGATCACTGGTGCTGGCTAGCATTAAAGTGCTTCCTTTTTAAAATAATTTATTGTGCGATTTATTGTACATGCTACACTAGGACTTCATGCTTTCTTTTTACCTAGCTATCAGGTGAAGGGTTTAAGGAGGGGACAAATGAGTAATAAAAATACCACCAGATTTTAGGCATTTGTTTTTGGAGTTCTTTGAAAAGCTGGACTTGAGAAATATGCAAACTGTAAATGGAAGTTTGTGAGGTCTATAAAAAAGAAGATTATATTATTGGATGTCATCGTCTTCTGTCCCCTCCATTTGCCTGCCTCAATATGTGTCTTCTTTTGTCTAATTGCACAATAATCATAAAGTGGTAATGTTTGCAACTTGCAATTCTTATGAAATTGTGACTAAAAGAACAAATGCATGTGCATTAGTATGTGCTATTATCCCATTAAGGATGGGAAGAGAAACATACCTTTGAATTTCAAAGACCTTCAACATCAATGCATTAAATTGGAATCAGTCATTTAATGGACAGAGATGGAAGAAGAAAAGATATCTTTTTATGTTTTCTCTTCTTTTTATTTCTTTAAAAATTACTGAAATAAAATGCTCTAAGAAAAGTCAAATCATCAGGTAAGCATTTAAGAACATCTCCAGGCAAAACTCAAAAACATCAGTTGCTGCAGAGGTGGAATTTCCACAGACTTCATGTTCTGGCTCCTTGTTAAATATAATAATCCTGAGATAATTAACTAGTCTAGCTAGCTACCTCAAATCCTGACAGATATGAGGACTACTTAATCCTTATGAGAAAGAAAAAAATTGTTATTTTTTTGTATGCTTCTTTAAACTGACCAATAAATACTGAAGCAATAATAGGCAGAATTTAACAGTTGATGGGGGTGTTTCACACATCCCAGTATTACTTTGGGCCAATTTTCTTTCATTTTGCTTTTTTTCTTTTTGTTTGGTTCATTGGTTCATTAGTTGTTTTGTACCAACTGATTTTGTATTCCGATGCTTGGTTATTGCCTTCCATCAGATTTTCATAATTTTTCTGAGTACACAGACATTTCTGCATATGTGCAGATCCTGTGTGGACAAGAACATGCACTGAAACCAAGTGAGTCTTCCAGCCCCTTCCATTAGATCCCCTCTTTGTTTCCAGAGCTATGGATGCAACTGAACAGTTGGGCCTTCAGCTTATAAAAGGCTCTGAAATCCTGCAGATAGTGTGGGAGGTACCTGTGAAACAGAAAGATGCGAAGAAACTAAGGCTTACGTACAAATTGCATCCACATTCACATACAGTCTGATTCTTCCTCTTCTGAGCAAAAAAGAAAAATAGGTAACATTGGACTCCAGCCCACCATTTTCCAGTTCAACCGGCTAGAGCATGTTTAAAGTGGATGTTTTACTTGAGATATATCTCCAATATATAATCCTAGTCTTCATTCACTATTGAGAAACAAGTAGTAAGACCTGTAGTTATATGCACATTGTGTGAACTGACAGGGAGTGACTGTATTATTTAGAAAATTTTTACAAAACACCGTTAGCATGACTATTTATTTCCCTCCAGAATAAGGGCAGGTCTTGCACGTAAAGCTTGCACCATAGAGACAGTATGTGGAGAGTAAGATGAATGCAAAAAAATCCCAAAACCAAACCCAAAAGTAATGGTGCAGAGAGCTGTTGTTTATTCATGTTCCGTAAGCAACATGCACATCCATTGCAAGAGAAAATTCATAAAGAGAAAATGCTACTGATTGAGCTGTGCAAATCTTGAACAGTCAACTCGTAACATATTCTCTCTGAGAAATAGAGGGATTTCCTAGAGACATTTTTACTTCCCCTCTGCAAAAAAAGGAGTACCCCGATAATCACAGAGGGATGGCAAAAAGGCCATCCAGGTCAATGGATGCCTTTGCACTGGCTTCAGTAAGCTTTCAGTCATACCACATGGCAAGAGTTGCACTGCTTCCAGTGTTCAAGGGGTCAACATTTTTTCAGAAATGCATTTCCATTAAAAACTTAATTTGTGAAGAGTCATTAGTTGTACAGTTTTGCTCGGATGGAGCTGTAACTTGCTATTTGTGGACTTAATATAGATGCAATTTTAAAGTGTATTTTTAGGTAGATTTCTGGGAACTGAGCAGACATCCAGCATTACAAAAGGTAATGTACATTTGAAAGCCAGCAAATGGGGATGTTTAGTCACTTTCTCTTAATATTTAATAGTAAACCCTATGCTCTATAGAACATTGATAGGACCTTGATCTTATATCTGGTTAATTCTGAGGTTATCAAGCTTTAAACAGATGTTTTATTTTCCTGGGCTGAACTAAAATGTTTTTTACATTTATTAAAATTTGAAGACCGTCCTGCTGTGTTATACGGATGATGGGAAAGAAAACATAGGTTTGAAATACTGAATATGAGCTTGTCCTGGTTTCAGCTGAAATAGAGTTAATTTTATTTCTAGTAGACAGTATATTGCTATATTTTGGGTTTAGGAGGAAAATAATGTTGATAACACACTGATGTTTTCAGTTGTTGCTAGGTAGTTGTCTATACTAAGGACATTTGTGCTTCTCAGGCTCTGCCAGGTGCACAGAAGCTGGGAGAGCACAGACAGGACAGCTGACCCAGACTGGCCAAAGGGATATATTCTGTAGTATATAGCATCGTGCTCCCTGGAGAGCCAAGCTGAGAGGTAGATTCAGTTCTCCGAAACAGACTGGGCATTGGGTTGGTTTTTTTTCTGCGTTTCATGAGCAATTGCATTTGAGCTTCACTTGTCTTTATTATTCACAGAATCACAGAATCATAGAACATTAGGAGTTGGAAGGGACCTCGAAATATCATCTAGTTCAACACCCCTTCCTGAGCAGAATCACCTAGATTAAATCACACAGGAATACGTCCAGATTGGTCTTGAATGTCTCCAGAGAAGGACACTCCGCAACCTCTCTGGGCAGCCTGTTCCAGAGCTTCATCACCCCCACAGCAACAAAGTTTTTCCTTACATTCACATAGAACTTCCTATTTTCCATCTTGGACCCATTGCCCCTTGTCCTATCACTGGCCATCACTGAGAAGAGCTTGGCTCCATTCTCCTGACACCCGTTCTTTACATATTTATAGACATTAATGAGGTCACCCCTCACTCTCCTCTTCTCCAAGCTAAAGAGACCCAGTTCCCTCAGCCTTTCTTCATAAGGAAGTTCCACTCCTTCAATCATCTTTGTGGCCCTGCATTGGACTCTCTCAAGGAGTTCTATGTCCTTCCTGAACTGAGGGGCCCAGAGCTGGATGCAATACTCCAGGTGAGGTCTCCCCAGGGCAGAGTAGAGGGGGAGAAGGACCACTCTTGACCTACTAGCCACCCCCCTTCTAATACACCCCAGGATGTCATTGGCCTTCTTGGCCACAAGGACACATTGCTGGCTCATGGTCATTCTGCTGTCCACCAGGACCCTCAGGTCCCTCTCACCTACAATGCTCTCCAACAGGCCAGTCCCCAACATACATTGGTACTTGGGGTTTTTCCTCCCCAGTTGCAATACCCTACACTTGCCCTTGTTAAATCTCATTCAATTTCTCCCCGTCCAGCTCTCCAGCCTGTCTAAATCTTGTTGAATGGCAGCACAACCTTCCGGTGTGTCAGCCACCCCTCCCAGCTCCGTATCATCAGCAAACTTGCTGACTGTGCATTCTATTCCCTCACCCAGGTTACCAATGAATACATTGAACAGTACTGGTCCCAGTATGGACCCTTGAGGGACTCCACTAGTTACATGCCTCCAGCCAGACTCTGACCCATTAATGACAACTAGCTGGCTTCTTCCCTTCAAGCAGCTCTCAATCCACCTCACTACTCCACCCTCCAGACTACACTTCCTCAGTTTGCCCACCAGGATGCTGTGGGAGACAGTGTCAAATGCCTTAGTGAGGTCAAGGAAAACCACACACGCTGCCCTACCATCATCGATCCACCTGGTTATATCCTCATAAAAGGCTGTTAGATTAGTCAGACATGACCTCCTCTTGGTAAAACCCTGCTGACTGCTCCTAACAACCCTCTTATCCTTGATGTGCCTGGAGACAGCACCGAGGGTAAGTTCCATCACCTTTCCCGGGATGGAGGTGAGGCTGACTGCTCCTTAGTGACATTTGCTTTCCTCCAGTCCTCAGGCACCTCTCCTGGCTGCTATCATCTTTGTCATCATCATCATCGTTGTTATAATTATTATTCTCTTCATCTGTTTTCTTGTTAAACTCTATCTCAACCCATGAAGGGTGTTTTTTCATTCTCTTCCCCATTCCTTTGAGAGAGGCAGGGAAAGATGGATGAGTGAGTGGCTGCCTGGTACTTACTAGCTTGGGTTAAACCATGACAGCACTGGAAAGGCTGAGTATGCACATTCAATCAGCATGGGTGCAAAAATGGAAAAAGCTGCATATTTCTGACCCCTAGTAGAAGAAAACACTTCCATAACACTGTACAGTCATGTTTCTAATTTTATTTCCCAAAAATGGAAATCCAGAATACGGTCAACCAGAAGTCTCACACATAAAAAATACTTCCTAAGGAACAGCATTTTTGCAAGTGTGGGAGCATCAGAGGCTAAAAAACAAACATCTTCCCTGGTTTGGTCTAGGCACTCAGGGTGAAGGTGTCAGTCCTTGGACAGTGCCAGGATTGCTCACTTTTACACAATAGATCATACTAAAATCTAGATACTAAATCAAATAATGAACAAATCCCAAGTTCTTCTGTTGTGATATTGTGACATAATTTTCACCACTGAGGGAAAAAACTCATCTTTGCATCCAGGACTATGTTCTTACCCTTAAAAAAAAAAGGCAACAAAACAAACTCAAAGCTGAGATAGTCATATAATCACTTCAGATGTTTTAAGAAAACAAACAACATCAGACATCACAAGACTCAGAATGAAATCATGATAGTGGACAACACTGCAATTTATGTGAGAGATCATAGGTTTGTCACCAAAGGATGCGTATTACAAAACCTTCTGTAAATACCATTTCCTTTCCTAACCCTTTCTGTTGCTGCTGCTGTCAGTTTTTGCTTTTTACATATTTTCCTGCTATGCTGTTCTGCCTTTGAAGGGAAGAGGAGAGAATTGTCTTCTCAAAGTCATACCAGGCTGGAGTGATACCCCTATTTCAGACTTAGGCCTCTGCAGCAAGGTGGAAGAGTTTTTCACTTCAAGTACATAGGTCCCCTAAGTAACCTGTGTAATGGGGGAGGGCAATGGGAAGAGACAACTCTTGTTTTCCTTTGCTTTCCATTTCCTTCCTTTTCTAGTCTTCTTCTGTCCAGCTACCCACAAGACACATTGCTTTCCAGATTATCTAGCAGTTAAACCTAGGAGATTGCCAGCATATCACTGTTAACCATAACAGGCATTAGGCAGGTTAACAGCAAAAAAGCACAAGTAGATCCATACACTTACATCCAGACCAGCAAATGAAATGTGCTGGCACAGTCTTAGTGTTGAGGCCAAGAGTAACACAACTATCCATGTCAGTGGTGTTACCTTCAAGTCAGGGTGGCCACATCCAAACAGGCACCTGGAATTGGTCCTGGGCCCAGATTTCTACTAGGAATGATCCCCAAGCACATCTGGGAGACCAGACCTGGTTGAAGACATGGGCCAATGCCATGTCAGAAACCTGTCACACCTCCTAGAAGCACAGGAAGTCAAGGTCTACTGCCATTCACCGGCAGAGAGGCACCCTATGTCATTAGCCTGGATTATTGCTTGTCAGTCTCAAATTGTCCATAGGTGCATTTTCTCATTTCTTCCCTCAGACCACCTAGTAGACAGGCAGAAATGAAAAGGGAAGAGAGAAGGGGCTTGCATTTTCTCTGTCCCTGAAGACAGTGTGGTGCAAGTCTCCTGCTCCAGCCTGGAGAGGATACTGCGTGTTCCAGATATCCCTTGTGCCTTGGTACTGGGTTTACTGTTAAAGCATCTGCTTTATTTCATTAATTGTGCTTGTAACTAATATATGTGCATTGATTTGAAGAATGGATTTCATGACGGGGAAGGGGATCTCTACGTTCCTTTTAGGCAGAGGAATGTTTGATGGGCTGGATGTGTCAGGCAAGAGAAGTGTGCATTTACTGTGGGGGGTTATTGATTCTCCTGGGGTGCTTCTGGCTGACAGTGGTATTTTTAAAAAATGAAAAGAGGTTGGGTTAAGGATGGGATGTGAGCCAGGAAAGAAAGATTCATGCAAGGCACTTTCAAAGAAAGAGAAATAAAAGGTAAGCAATTTTCTTGTATACCCTGCATGTACCCTGTAGCAGAAGCAAGCCAGTTCACCTGAAACATCTTCTGCCAGAGAAAGGACAATGGCACATTGCCCTAGGCAGTTTGGATGGCAAGAGGATTTCTTACAATGCAGGACTGTAAGTCAGTCACCATGGAAGAAGACCTAGAGTGTTTTGGTGAATCTTAATCATGTCTTAATTTGAGTATCTTGCTTTCCACTTTTTCATGAACTCCCACAAAGAGTAGCCCTTATTCTGCTAATGCAAAGTAAGGCGAGGGACGATAGAAAAGTTAATTGGATGTTTAAATGGAGAAATAATTTTCTTTCTAAGAAATAACTGGTTTTGGCTGACATGATGGGAATGTGTGTGTGTATCTCTCTGTATATGTACAAATACATATACATTTATGTTAGTATGCATATGTATATAGGTGTATACCAATGTGAGTGCACAAGTAAATGTATATATGTAGATTATATGTATATATGGAGATTAGTGTATTTGTAAAGGCATATGCATAGAGGTGTGTGTGTGCTGCTTGGGTCATTCAAGAAGGGAACAGAAATTACGTGACATTCAGCTATGTAGATCAACTGAATAAATGTCCAAAGTCCCAGTAAAAATATCCTGCAGCAACCAATAACCATAAAATGCTAATTAACAAAGAATCTAATTTACATGAATTACAGTTGAATAAATAACACACCAGCATTTTTCAACAAACTTAGCAAAAGTGTTGTAAAGCTGCAAATTTTCAATAAAGTCTGTTTGTGGGTTGTACCAAATCATATGTAAACAAAAAGACAGGCTTAACCAGCTAGCTCTGGAGCAGATCCTAAAATAAATGTTGGTCTGTAAAAAAGCATAATCAGGAATGCTTTAGCCAAAAATAAAAAGAAGGAGGAAAGAAGAAACAAAATTAAAGATGAGAAAATATGAAAGACTCCACTGAATTTCAGTGAAATAACTGGGAATTATTGGCCCTTCACATATGACCATCCTAACTTCATAAATTTCCCTCAGCTATAAGATTACCTTTGCATCAAGACTTCTAAGTTCTTCAGGATCTGTGAAGATAAACTGCCTGCAGTTCCCATCCAGTCTAACAATAACTGCTAGGAAAATGTCACACCTGGATGATGATTTCATATGTGATATTAGAGATTATACAGTATTTCTGACAATAATTGTGATTCTTCATCTTTACATTAACTTTGTGACTCTCCATGCCAGTGATATTATCTAGAATATTGACTCTGAAAAATCTACATTTATTTGAAGGAAATGTACCACATTTGTTACTTTATGTATGGTGTTTCACTTCACTGCCCACAGACTCTGGAAGTGACATCTTTACTGGAAAAGCCTTTCTCTGTGACTCACAATCCTGCTTCAGTTTGTGCTTGGTATATGCAAGGGAGATGATGTCACACTTTCAGTTTTCTTTAATTTTATTTTGCTGCTTTCTGTATTCTGGACTTTCAGAAACAGGTTTTTATTGTCCCTGTCTGGTAGAATAATGAAGGAGATACCATACCTTTAGACTAGATTCTGCAAAACTGCAGAAAAATACCTTCTTTTTGCATTTTGGGGATACAGATCATAAAATGCCTATTTTATGGATGGAAATGTTGCACTTCTTTAGTTGTTTTCAGGAATCATAACAGGAATGGTCATTAAGGCTGTGTAATGATCATGACTGCATTGCAGCCCTTCCCAAGGAATTCTTTTTCTTTTTACATTTTCTTAATATTCATTAAATGTATTAATGAAATGTATTAATTTTCATTAACATATTTGTATGACTTCTCCTTAGCTACAGCTGTGTAGTGAACTTTACGCTACTGAAGAGGTTTTGCTCTTTTGTGGGATGGTAGAGACAGACAAATATGCAGTGAGTTTCCAAGTTGCCTTATTTTACACCTAAGTTGAATTCAGTATTAGTCAGCAGTTAACATCATTTGAAACGAACATCTCTCACTCTGCCCCAGAAAAAAAACCAAAAACAAAACCCAAACAAAAACCACCCTCCTTTAATTTGTCAAGAGCAAGCCATACCTGGCTTTCTTGAAAGTTTCAAATAGCTGGAAATTGAAGTGCCATTTCAGTAAAGGCTGGTGTAAGTAGACAACTTCATTTTGTCGACCTGTCACTCAAATTGCTTCTGTCAAGAGTAAGTTCACTCTAACGAAACACCCACTTACACAGCAGAATTTTAATTACAAATTTAATACAGTGAGGCTTGTCCCTTCGTCCCAAGACAGGGGTACTGCAGCACACCATGCTGTTCTGGAAATGGTCAGTCACTCACATAAAGGTTTCTCCAACTCAAAGTTAGGATGAAAAGCTAATGCAAGGAACATGTTTGTCCCAGCATCTACAACTGTCCATGGGTGGAAAATCTCGCCTTCAGAAAACAACTTGGGTTGTTGTCAGGCTGAAGGTTTTCCTTTCTGTTGACTAAAGAGGAAGATGAGTTTGGCCCTAACTCAGTTCTCCAACTATGCATCTATGGTGGGTTGACCCTGGGTGGATGCCAGGTGCTCACCAAGCCACTCTATCACTCCCATCCTCAATCAAACAGGAGAGGGAAATGGATTGAGATAAGGACAGGGAGATCACTCATGAGAGGCAAAACAGTTTTGACCCATTCCTCCTTTCTTTTTGGGATCAACTTTACTCCTGAATTCTCTACCTACTCCCTTCCTCTGCATTGCAGGGGGATGGATAATGAGAGCTGTGGTCCGTTCATCATGTTGTCCCTGCTATTCCTTCACCTTATTCAAGGGAAGGACTCAGCACATCCTTCCACTGCTCCAGCATGGGAGGCAGTCCTACATGATTATCAGTATGACATCTTCCCATGGGCTGCAGTTCTTCAACTGCTTTAGCATGGGTCCTTTCCACAGGGTGCAATGCTTCAAGACCAGGCTGCGTCAGTGTGGGTCCCCCACAGGGCCACAAGTCCTGCCAGCAAACCTGCTCTGGCATGGCTTCCTCTTTCCATGGGGCCACAGATCCTGCCAGGAGCTTTCTTGAGCACAAGATTCCCATTGGGTCACAGCTTCATCAGGTGACTCCACCTTCTTCTGTGTGGGGTCCTCCATGGGCTGCAGGGGAATCTCTGCTCCCCCATCAACCTCCATGGGCTGCAGGATAACAGCCTGCCTCACCCTGGTTTTCTCTAGGGACTGCAGGGGAATTTCCCTGACCTGGGTGTCTACAGGGTTGTTCCACCCACATATTCTCAGTCCTCTCTCTATCTGTTATTGTTTCTGGTGATTTTTCCCTGCCCTTCTTAAGTATGCTATCCCAGAGGTGCTACTACCATCACTGATGGACTCAACTATGGCCAGTGATGGATCCATCTAGGAGCCACCTGGCATTGGCTAAATCAGATGTAGGGGAAACTCTGGTAGCTTCTCGCAGACATCACCTCCATAGCTCTTCTCTCACTATCAAGACCTTGTCACACAAACCCAGTACAGTACCTAAAGTTCGAATAGTTATATGCTGGAATGCTAGAATCACAGAACCACAGACTGGTGTGGGTTGGAAGGGACCTCAAAGACCATCTAGTTTCAACCCCCTGCCATGGGCAGACATACCTTCCACTAGCCCAGGTTGCCAAAAGACCCATCCAACCTGGCCTTGAACACTGCCAGGGAAGGGGCAGCCACAGCTTCTCTGGGCAGCCTGTGCCAGGGCCTCACCACTCTCACAGGGAAGAATTTCTTCCTAGCATCTAATCTAAATCTGTCCTCTTACAGTTTAACACCATTATCCCTTGTCCTATCACTTCAGTGCCCTTGTAAACAGTCCTTTCCCAGCTTTCATGTAGGCCTTTTCAGGTACTGGAAGACTTCAATAAGGTCTCTCAGGAAATAATCTTCTCTTCTGCAGGGAACAAGCCCAAGTCTCTCAGCTTGTCCTCAAACAAGGGTGTTCAAACCCTCTGATCATCTTTGTGGCCTCCTTTGGACGTACTCCAACAGCTCCATGTCTTTCATGTACAGAGGACCACAGATTTGGACGCCATACTCAAGGTGAGGGTCTCATGAGAGCAGAGTAGAGGATGAGAATCTCCTCTCACCTGCTGGTCATGCTGGTTTTGATGCAGTCCAGGGTAAAGTTGACTTTCTGGGCTGCAAACATACATTGCTGGGTCATGATGGATTTATCAGAAGGCAGATAAACCTTGTGCACTTTAGTTGGTTCCTATAGAAATTTTGCTGTTGATATAAGCCAGCATATGTTCCTTGATGCTCCCAATATTGCTCTGAAGTCTGTAGAAAAACAACTCAAATATCTTTCCAATTCTCCTTGTTCTCAGCAGAGAACAGCTTAGATCGCAGAAATTTGTCTCTCTGGCTTTGCATTGAAATTATGTTGTACGGCAACACCAGAAGGTAAAACATATTGAACTTGACAAAATGACAATGATATAATATCAAGGATAAAATTACACCATGCTATGTTTAACTGATACTGACAGCTTTAAGTAAAATGTAGTATAGTTATTATGACTGAAGTCCATTTTATCCTATGCCCATGAAGATCAACAATTGCATACCTTCCTTTCTTTAGTGAAATAACCCCTGATACCAAATCGACCTGTTCTGAATTCACAGGTTTCTATACAAGCACCATAAGCATCAAGGTAAAGCCCCGGTTTTTACCTCCCTTACAAAAGTATCTCATTAAATTCCCTGATAAAAGAAAAAAAAAAAGTTCTGAAAATTTGCTTTAAGCAAATAAAAGGTTAATATGATGCAAGGATTTAAATGTCATTCCTGGCAGGAAGTAAGGACATATTTGGAAAAGTATACTAGGAACATGACTTTACAGTCTGAAAGCCAACTGTGTGTGAGGACTATTGTATGACATTGCACAGCAATGATAGGTACCACATAACGACGACCGAGCTGCTAAGTTACAAGAATGACTGTGAAATTCCAGGGACACTGAATCCTAGGGTAGCTATTTTTATACTACTGAATAAATGTCTGTCCTCTCTAAATAGTTTTTATTTGTTCATGATAAAAAAAAGTTTTGGCTTTACATCAAATTTCTGCAGTTCTTATTTAGCAAAATGCTTATTTCTAAGATGCCAAACATCTTGTGAAACAATAATAAAAATTCCACTGGTGCAAAATTCTTTTTTTCTCATTCTCTGTTTCTTAGAAGTCACTTACAGTGTATTTTCAGTTAGTGGTTTTGATACTAAAATGCATATAAATAATGACCGCATTCTGTAACAAAAAAAATGCTCATGTAAAAAGAATGGCCCTTACCCTATTCACTGAACGCAGAATCAGGCTGTTATTGTAATGTTACTTGTCTGGAGCTATAGGGTACAAATGCAGCAAGCATCCCAGAGCTCATTTTGCAGGCTGAGAAATGCAAAGGATTTCTTTTTCATCTGAAACAGAAGCAGCGGAAATGTTCTAGTTATTTTCTACCTTTCTTTTTCTCTTGAACTGATAAAGGAAAATGCTCATGTCAGGTATGACAGTCTATTCCGAAAAATACAAAGTATACTGTTGTATCTGTAAAATACTATCTCCATAGAAGGCATCTAAATCACTCCTTGTAGCAACCCCTAAGTAGCCGAATGGCGGATTGGTAATAACCCTGACCAGACTGGCCAAAATTCTGCTGGTCCAGTTCAACCCAATTTCTAGTCTTCCCTGTTTTCCTAGAAATGTAATTAACATCTGAATTAGCAGCTCCCTCACAACTCTCTACTAACTCTTTCTCCATTGTTCTCAAGGGTCACAACTAATAATAATTATTTCTGAAGAAGAAGTTTTTTCCTGTGATGAGTTGAACCTAAAAACAAAACCCAAAGTGTAGTACAATCCCCCCAGGACATTATTCAGTTTTAAATTGCTCCCACTAGAAGACTTAGAATTTTACACATATCCAGAATTGCTTTTATAATAAAAAATAAATGTTCCATAAGTGACAGTGTCTTGGGAATATCAACAGCACTGACATCAGTCTAGTCAATTCTGCGAGAGAAGCCTGCATTCCTTGAGCTCCTCTGACTCCTTCCTGAGTCAACAACAGTTAGTTTCTAGCCTGGCTTCACTTCTCAACATGCATTGTTTGATAAAGGCTATTTTAACTGCATTCAGCTTCTCTAAATGTTTCTTCATTTGGAACATGGGTTTGCCCCTCCTGATATGCCACTGCCCATATCAAGCACGTTCATCATATTTAATGTAGAGTATTATCGAAGTCTGAACTCACTTGGACCTGTATGTTTTCAAAAGGAGTTTCCCATTTTTTTTCCTTTTGACATTTATAACCTGTTCTATTTTTTCTGTAAATATTTGATGCATCCATGAGGTGATCCTTTGCTAATTACAAATTAAGTGCCGCCATAAAGCTGACACCCTGTCCTAGGAAAAGTATTGTTGCCCAAAAGACATGGGGTACAACCATTTCACACTTTAATATGATTTTCTCTCTGTTATACAAAATGACAAAACAATGCCATAGAACAAAGCAAATGGGGATGATACATTGTAGGTGGGAAACATGGGTTGTAAACTGCTAAAGCAACTCCTCTTGCATTGAAGAGGCTGTATGCTTTTAATGCGTGTCGTATGTGTGCTATCAAAACTGCAGCTCTTGATGCAACTATGGCAGGTCTGTTTGTACCCATCATCTTATGCTAAACTGCAGACAAAACCTAAAGAGGCTACAATCAATACCACGGCACACTCTTGTCCCAATCTCTTCTGTTGCTGCCTTTAAACAAAGAGAAATGTAAAAATGAGAGTGGTGTCTTAAATGGCAAAAAAGCATAAAACCAAGCAGAGAAGGAATGAATCAGGTGCGTTTCTTTCTTCCCAAAGACATTCTTCTTTAGTCAGACGAAGAGGAACAGAATTATTCCTTAATCTCAGAGTAAAAAATTTAGCTTTTTTAAAATATCCTAGGTACATTGGGGAAAAATATACTTAAGGTTGTTACTTGGGGGAAAGCAAAAATATAAAGCATTCTCTTAGAAAAGCAGGTGGCCCAGCTTTTTTTTTATGGGATTTTAAAGACTCCACTCACTGTAATAGGGAAGTTGGCTTTGAGTTATTTACACAAGCTTCCTCAGATTTATACCTGGAAAATTATACACAAATTTTGTGTTTGCCACAGCTAGTTACAATTCTGGCTGCTTTATCTGCAGCCAGGAGTGCTGACTGTGCAGGTTCATACGTTGCAAAGGCACACTTGCTCAGAAACGCGTGGGGCAATTCGCTCGTTCCCTTTCTTTAATTTCTTTACTTTCCCTTGTCGAGAGGGTTAGAGCAGATTTTTGGTTCACATAAAAGTGTACAGTGTTAACTAGGTGACATATGGGTGGATGAAACGTTAGTGATTGTCCACTGCAGCCAGGGAGGCCGAGTTTCCATAGAGATAAGAAGGAAAAGTGCTCCATGCAACCTAATTGGTATGCATCTCCAGATCAGGTTCATTGTGCTTTTGCTAATGACAGGGTTGTCTCAGTAATAAGGATGGTGCACTGGAGAAATTTGCTGCCTTGGTATATTTTTCCCTGGCAGAAAACTACTTAGAGACTGTAGTCAGTAAGAAGAGTGACTGGCAGGCTGAAGGGGCTGCTTAGCAGCATATGGGGGAAGGCTGGCGCTCTGTGCCACATGCATATGGCTGCCATTAAACTCCAGCTTTGCGCTTTGTGTATTTCTGGTCCCATGCCAGTAAGCCCACCTGCTGCAAGAATACTTGTAAAGCACAACTCAAAAGTGATTGAAAAGCTACTAGAATAAACTGTAATAACACAGTGCTTCACAGATGGGACATAATTGCAAGCTAAAGTGTACAGCCTCTGCAGTAATGAAAACACGAGCCATTAAATTAAAATCATAAGGGAAAAAACTATAAAAGTCTGTTGATTTTTTTTTTTTAGTTTTATTGCAAAACTTCAATTTTCTTGCCCTCATTAATCAAATACCATAAAACTACAGTGCTACTTTGTCTGAGTGAAGATTCAGGCAATTAAAGTGATGAATTGTAGATTAAAATGATGTAACTTTTGTAATATACTTATTTGGATGACTTAAGCTTTGGGCAGTGTTAGGAACGGAAAGCTGATATGAATCTATCAATTTTCAGATTAAAGTAAGGTTGTGAATTTGCACTTAGATTTCACTTGCAAAAAAGTTGGTTTGCAGGAGAAAAGTGAAAGGATAGATTTTTGACTCCTTAATATTTTATTTTCGCTCTTTAAATAATACTAATTTAATTTAAAAAAAAAAAAATTTGAAAAAAACCCACAACCCAGACTTTAAAACTGTGTAAACACACAAAACTACTTGAGCAATATCAAAGCAGTTTTAATTAGTGGTAGTGTGGTAATAATGAAATCGCTAATCTGACATGTAATTAGTTGTACGGTGTGTATGAGTGTTATGTGAAGCTGAATGGGCTCAGCAGGGCCCTAATACATTCTGGCCTCTCAAGGCGTTCTCTAGTGGAGAGAGGCCTGACAGAGCCATCTTTGTTCTGTTCCCTTTCTGTGGGTGGGCGATGCAAGGAGAAAGAAACATTTGTTTCACAGTAGTCACCGAAGTAAACAGGCTCTAAAAGCCTTTTTCATTTTTAATTATGCATTTCTCCAACACCCATCATAGCAAAAGTCCATAGGACAGGTTTTAAGCAGCCAAATAATGCCCGACTGGTTAAAAATATATAGAAAAGTCTATTTAAGAGAATATTTATAAATCTAACAATTTGTTTCATCTTTACGAGAGCGTCTTTCCTCCATTTAAAAGGATGAGCAAATTCCTAAATGTGCCGTTTATACAGCAGATACATTTGATCTAGCAAAGTCTTTGGTAAACACTAGAGGTGCTAATGAGCTTCCCACAAATGTCTGATTCCCATCTCTTTTCTCCTAAGGAACTGGCCTCAAAAAAAGAAAAAAATAAACCGAAACAACCCTCTCAAAAGATAGCATCCGTTCATTAGCTGCCTGAGAACTCATGGAAATATCAGATGACTGGCATTTCTTAATATACTAGCGTTCAAAAGAAATTTGGTTTTCTAAAAGACTTGTCAAGAGTAAGGTATATCGGCTGCCTTCATGTTACCATAAAGCTCCCCAAAAGTATGTCCAGTACAGTATACCTGTACCTCAGAGAATCTGGAGAATAATCCAGGTACGTACAATATGGACAACTAAAAGAAAACGGTCGGCTTGATTTCCTTTTGCAAATTTCTTGGGTTTTCTTTGAGTCAGAGAAGGCAACTGGGCATGTTTTCTCTGAATGAGATCGGTTTGTTCTCGAGTAAACAGAACATAGCATGTTTTGCTCACACTTGGTAAATTTAAAGCTTGCTTGAGTGATTAGAGTCTAATTATTGCCAAGCAGCAATATCCAGGTGCAGACAAATAAACACTGAAGGCAAAGTGCTTACAATCAGTTGCTGGTTATTATTACTACAAGTCAGGCACTAATGCTAGTGTTTATTAACACAATACAGGTATCTTCCCTGTATCAGATAATTTAATCATTACTCTCCCACTGGTGCTCCGATGCTTGTATTTTATCAATATTTTTAGTAACAAATATTCTTATTAACCTTCTATTATGGTTATAAGACCACCTAGATCCTTCCTCTATAATTAGGAGTGTTCCTCTCAGCTGGTGTGTCTGTACATCATGACAGAGAGCTATACCAGGTAGTGAGAAATCATATGGAAAACTTGTCAGACTGCACCGTCTATGAGTTCTTTATTTACTTATTGAAAGCATCACATGAGATCACCAGTGATGTACAAATGGCCAATTTTCTATATATATGTTGCTTTCATCTTCTTTGGCGAATCTCATCACCAATAAAATTGAGTCACGACTAACTTTGTGTTACTACTTCTGCAAACTCCATCCATTTTTCCAGCATTGAACTCAACTCTATGAGCTGGCAATCAATAGGGATATCTACAGATAAAATATCTAGATTTTTTCAGAAATAGGGCTATGTTCCCTCTTTTTTATGATTGCCCTCATTCCTGACAGGTTTTATTCATACATAGAAGGGAGCAGTGGTGGCAGTCTCTGAACTGTGAAAAGGCTGGAGGGGTTGTGCTTTTCTGTCTCAGATTAAAGCCACATAAAGTAGAATGACAACAACACGGTGCATCAATAGTGCTGGCCCCAGATAGCTGCCACATTGCAGCTGAAAAAAAGTCCAAACCTGAATGACTGTGTTGTCCATTGAAGTTGTGAAGGTATTAATTGAATTTTTCTCCTGACAAATGTGACCTTCCCATTTCATAGGCTTTAGCTGTTGAGTTGTTGAAAACATACTCATGTTGTTGAAAATACACTTGTGTGTTTTGAAGTTGGTGAAATGTAGGTGGGCTCAACATTTTTCAGACCTTATTTTATCACTTTGTCTTTGTCCCACATCTTTGTTACCAAATCCTCTGTCTGGACAGTACATGAGTGAAAGGCACTCACCATTGGGTGTTAAACCTCCATTTTTGCTGAGATCTTGCCAATCCTTGTATGGCACACTGTTTGGTATGAGCCAGGCTAACAGAATTTTGGTACTTTGTAAGAGTTCTGATAAACAAAAATAAAATTGTAAAGAACAGGGTTGGTGGAAAAAACAGTTTATTTACAATGAAATAGTGAAAAAATGCATTGTAACCAGCAAGTTCTACTATAAATATTTGATGTAGTGTCCTAAGATATCATTCAGCTTTTGTTGAAAGAATCTGCAAGGTAATGCCTGGACCTGGTAAGATGTCAAGGATAATCTTTCTATACTGAGTGCTATGGAAACTGAGAAGATCCAGTGGCACTTCACAGAGTAGCAAACAGTATAATGTCTAATTTCTGAGAACCCAGTTAGGCAGGGAGATGTCCAAGACAGAAGTCCTTGGTTATTGGACCTGTATTCCCACAATGGCAAACAGCTTGTCTGGGGAAAGGTAATCGGATGACTCCCCACTAGAAAATGATTACTCCCAATCAGCATGGAAAAGCCACATTTCTGTTCTTCATCTAATTTTTTATGAGATGACAGAGCTGGACGAAAATAATTTTTCCATCTTATGAATGTTTTAAAAGCTAAAAAAAACCTCCAATCAATCTAAAAAACCCCAAACAAATCCCAAACAAACAAACAAACAAACACCCTTTAAAAAAATCCATCCCATTATAATTTTTTAAATGTGGAAAATTCGGCTTTGAAAACCTATCCAGACCCTATTTAGAATTCAATGAATTAAAATGTTTGGCTTCAATAATTTTTCTTCTGGTTTGATCTTCACCTTTTGGTCTTAATAAGTCTTAATACAAATATATTAAAAACAAGATGCATTTTTGTTTATATAGTACTTTAAACGTTCTGCATACAAAATGGGTATTTTGCATGATGACATTTCAATCAAGAAAGCAATTTTCCATTCGGAAAATGTGCAAATTTTTTCCTGACAATTTAAAAATCTTTTTCAAACTTCTCTTGAATTGGGAAATGTTTCTGAATTTACCTTTTGACAATGACAGTTTTGGCTTTGTTGGAGAATTCCTAACTACCTCTAGCACGCATGTGGAAAGGACTCTCTAGTACAGGGATGTACAGTCTGAGCATGATAATCTGGGAGAAAAAAGAATACAGAATGATGGGTTGACTTGGCCCTAGTCTCAACAGCAAGTTGAGCTCAGCATACTGTCAGGGATGTAACACAAATTTTACTAAAGTCCCCAAGAACTTTGCCTCCATAACTGATGGGATCATGATTTTTCCCACTATTCCTTGACAGATAAATTAATCAAAGTGTAAAGGAATCAGATATATAATTTAGAAGAGCTAAAAAGTTGGAAGACAGAACTACAATGAAAGTATTCTAAAATTAAGAAATAAGACACTTAAATTTCTCGATGGAGTTTGGGCAGTGTAAGACTTACTGTTGACCATGTGCAATATGGCAAGGCAGTGGAAGACAATCTTTATCTGTTGTGAGTCCACTGGACACAAATACATCCTTCGCCCAGAAATGCACACCTGCCAGCTATGTCACACTTTCACCAGGGCTGGTCACTCCTGGTTTTGTTTCTTAGTTGGAACATTTAAGTAGTTCCCCCCACAAGAAAAATGTGGTGCTAAAGAATGAGGAGGTGCTACGCTTTGTACTGGAACACAACTCACTCATTTCTTGACACAGAGCACAGAAGTATCTGTTCTCAGTGCTTGTTCAAATATTTTTTAATTCCTGAACTAATTTAACACATTCATATCTATCAGTTCCAACCTGCATGTTCTGCCCATCCCTTGTTTACTGCAGATCCATAAACAACAGCGTACTGCTAGTCCATGGAGTCCGAGATGACTCTTGAGGACTGGATTCACAGAATCACATAATGTTTAGGAGTTGGAAGGGACCTTGAAAGATCATCTAGTCCAAACTCCCCCAAACTGATTCTAAGTCAGTGCCCATTCCTGTCCAACTTTATCGTCACACCTGTTTCCATGAGTCTCAGTAGCAGGCTGCCATGAATGTTCATCACTATAAGCAAGGACTGCTGTGAAGTCAGAGGAAGGAGTTTGTTAAGATTTCATAGAGAAGAAATTTTGTCAAAATTCTATGAATTACAGAAACACACTTTGAAACATTCAAATTGTGTCTTTGAAGACATTTGCAAGTTTTCATTAATTTGGAGAATTTTTATAGTTGGAGATACATTTTCTATTTGTGGTTTGTTTCTTCTGTTTGTGCTTTGCAAAAACAGTATTCATAGAAAAAATAAATAAGGAAGTAAAAATATGCTTTTTGCTTTTGACAAATGTGGGAGCTGCAAATTACTGGTGGAAAATGAATATTTCCATCTTTGTGTGAACTTGGTGAAAAGCCAACATCTTCCACACAGCTGCAGAGGTGCAGGGCCAAATTAATTTGTGGTGCAATTCAATGGACTTCTATGAAATTATATCAGTAAGAGTTTAGTCCCCGTGCAATGAAAAACCCCTGTATACAAAATGCTCATGGGGCAAGTGATTGATTAAATATGGTATAAATAGAAGTTGATGTAACACGTTGGGAGCAGAAAGGGTAAAAAGCAGGTAAAGAAACCAATAAGCTTGTTTTGTTTACAGCTCTTAAATTACGGGTAGTCCTTGTTTAAGGATGCATACCTGCTCTTCTATGCCCTCCATGTATAGTTGAGTCTGCATTCCCCTATTTCCTTATACAGACAGCAAAACTAATGTGGTGTACTACTGCAGAGCTTGCCTGAAGACTTGTAACTGCAGGGTTTTAGACCGTGAGGGACCCTGGTCCCTCATGTCCATGACCATATTTATTCCCTGGTCCATCATGTCTTGTCTTGCTTCACCAACCAGACAGTGAGTGTTCGTAATCCTTGAGACTGGAAGTACCATGGGTACAGAGAAGCACCAGGAATTACATGGAAGGGGCTGCTGTCATACCCACCTGGCAGATACAGCCACTTCCCTTCTGAAGGATCACGTAGCACAAATCTGAATCGGGTCTAAGCCTGTTGTAGGGACCTTTAAAAACTGGCTAAGCATTGTTGGATTTACCTTTCATTCTGTTGTAATTTAAGATTGCATAGCTCTTTTCTACCTCTAGAGTGTAAAAGTGATAAATAAAGTTGTTAGAATCCATCTCCTTGGCTTTCCAGGCTAGGAAAGGACAAATGGAAGAGGTCTGTGATGCTAGGGTGTGATGGAACTCCATCAGCAGGCATTTATCCTGTTGCACATTCTGCAGGGCAACCTGAAAGTGTTTATGGGAACTGAGCCCATCTGGATCCTACTGAAATGCCCCTGAACAAGCAGTACAGCTGTTGACCTAGTAGGCATGTATGAATTCTTAAGCCGCAGTGTTCCCAGGAACCTTTTGAGGTGGATCTGTCAGTGTTTCATTTATACAAAACCCACTTTTTTTTCTGTGTTCACGTTTTGCCTAGCCATATTATATTACTGCTTCTGAGTAAGTGGCCTATAATGGTGCACATCTTTCTTATGTAGATGCTACACGGCCAGGTTTCAGAAAGCTTTTGCGGTCCATGCAGTCATAATGCTTGTTTCATCTCAGCCAGTCTATTTAGAATAAGTTAGTTTTACTCTATCTTGTGGAGTTTATAAGGCCTTATAAGAGCAACTACCAAGAGCAACCAACTCTCCTTTCACACTAACAGTTCTCAGGATTGCACTCTGGTCTTTCCCATTTTTTCCATATGATGTGGGATAACTGAAATCAAGACATTCACTTCATATATACTCTTCAAAAAAACCCTCTTTTTTAACTACAGACTTTGTTCTCTTTGAGAGCTCCAGTGTTTCTAATTAGAACTGAGTTTATTACTCTAATAGCTTTCATTCATATTAGAATACCAGTAAGACATAGAAAATTAGTTTTACGGTTTTTCTTTTTCAGCGTACTTGGAGACTGTGGATTCATTTTAGGCAGCACTATGGATTTAATTAAATTCCAGCATTAACTCACAAAGGCTTTTTAGACATTTACTTTGTCCCTTGGAAGTGAGTTTACATGTGGAAAATTCATTTCATGAGTAATAATTTTTAGAGCATACCAAAAGGTATTAATAATTATGGTTATTTTATATCAGACCTTGGTGACATGGCACAGATGGCTTTGATATTTAATCAGTAGCTGTGCTTCACAGCTTATTTTCATTAGTGATTAACCTTGACTTGTTATATAACAGAAGAACATAAGACAAAGTCTGAGAGATGGTTTCCTTTACTATGGCTGTGTTTGCTGTGAAATTTGGCTTCATTTACAAAGAACTGTAAATCCATAGCTGATCACTTCTCTTGAATGATCACACACATTTTCATTCACTATCTGGGTTCATAAATAAAAATATGGCATTTGTGTATCCAAATTAGATGCTGCTGAGGTGTTAACCAGTGCTTATTTAGAACATTTAATAGACATATATTTTTATTTTAGAATTGTAAACTCTCTTTTTTTCTTTTTTTAAATAGAGAGCATGGATACTCATCCTTTTAAAAAAAAAACCCAAACCTTAAGCATGCTGAACTGTGCTATAGTATGGCTTGGTGTCTTTGCAGAAAACACTTTTGTATTGCTTTCCAGCTTCTCCCAACAACAAAAACAGAATCTACAGAGTAAGACATCTGAGGTACTGTGCTGCTTCCTAGTTACAAAAGGCACCTGTCCATGGTCTTTTCTTTCTCTGTAGCTCTAGGATTATCCATGAAAGAAAGAGTCAGGAAAAAAATACTTAAAAAATGAAGAGCAGAATCAGAGAAAAAAGCAACAAAAATATATTTTTTCAGACTAATACTGAATATGGTAGAAGAAAAGGCAAACATGTTCAGTGAGTATCATATGCCTCACACTATAAAATGTTTAACTCAAAATCCAAAACTTTAGCCCTGAAACAGTATTTCTTGTGTTTTGAGAGTGTTATTTCTCAGTGTTGTTGTCCTGTTCAAGATGGACTCTTGGATCATGAGGTAGAACAGTCTGATTTTAGTATCAGAAGATGTAATACCTTTTCCTCTTGAAGTCTGATGTACTGCTTTCTCTCATCCCTCAGGAGAGGAATGATGACATGAAATGCATGCCTCTGATTAGAGCCATCTCTATACCCAAAAGTAAAAAATAGAGATACATAGAGTGGTCTATATAGCAACCATAATTCTCAAAAGCCATTCCTGTATCTCAAGGTATTGAACGTTTTAAGCTACTACCTAGTCTGATGTCACTTGTCTCAGTAACATGGTTGAGGACCAGCATAAATATAATATATTGTAATTTGCTAGCTCTCTGTAGCACCAATCAACCTAATTCCAAGACATGGTACAGAAACATCACATCTATCCTTCTTCTTTACAGATAAGGGCAACAATAACCTTTAACTTTATTTGGCAAATGAATAAAATCATCCCAGTCCCCAAGTGACAGAAGTTGGATAAAAGCGTCTTGTCTTCCTTGTTTTCATAAAAGCGCTGTCAGTGCTTTGCTCTTACATTTATTCACATGTAATGTTTAACAGAAAGCTAATTCTCCCAGAGCATTCAAAAACTACAAAAAAGGTAACTCAGATAGTTACCTCGCATAGCTAAAACTGATACTAAGATTAAATCCAGAAAGTTACAGATCAGTTTAGGGATAGCTTTCACAAGAGTTTGCTTACTTCAGAATTTCCCTCACTGTTCAGAGCATCTTCCTTCAGCTTCCTAAATTGTTTTTCCCATTTAGTAGGTTCTTTTGGGCTTTTAGAGGCTGCTAAATGTCCTACCACCTTGACCAACAAATATTTCTGACCTTCCATCTGCAGTTCTGTTGCTGTGACTGAACTTATGTTTGACCCCACTGACCTCCAAAGCTCTGGCTTCAAGGCTCAATTGTTTCGGTTCAGTATATTTGGAATGAAACAAAACACCTTGGAAAGAACTTCAACAAATCAAGGAAGCAGCAGACTGACTGCTTGACAATGCAAGACAATTGTGAACACATCTTAGTGTTTCTTCACTTTTTCGCCCCATTGAATTCTGATCCCCAGTTCAAGGTCTCTTCTGATTTTTATGGTTGTCCATGAGATTGATTCTACCTCATTCAGCAATTATATTTTCCTCTGCAGAGATGACCTTCATGACAGATCTTGTCCACTAGAATTAAAATAACTGCAACAGGAATTGAAAGTAGCAAAAATGAGAGCTTAAACTAGATGATGTAAATATTTATCATGAAATATATTAAAAAAAACAAACATAGGCCTGAACATCTTGAAAATAAAATGCTGAATACATGTGGTCCATGTACTCTTTTTTTTCTTCTTTTTTCTTTTTTTTTCTTTTTCCCTCCTCATCTTCTTTATATACTTGATCCTTTGTGTGTGAGGTCATCATTTCCCAAAATGTGACTGGAAGAGCTTCAGACAGAAAACTGAGAAGACTGGTAAATGTTCTAGCTTTAGAAGGAGTTTAGATTAGATGTGAGTAAATACTTCAATCTGTGCTCATACAGTGTCTCTCTATACTCCATAATTACCTAGACAATCCATCATTTATCTGCACAACTCACACAGGTGAGGCAGCCTTGAAAGAAGAGTATCTTTACTTGATTTGATTATGAAGCCAAACACTCGATCCAGGCACAGTAACGGGGCCTTACAATATAGCCATTTAGATGTTTGGGCTAAATAAGATTAGATTTCAATCCCTAGGTGCTTCAAATATTCAAATGTTAAAGACAAGTTGCCACATCTTGCAGTGTCCCTGGTTTCCTAATGCACTATAAACATTGTCATAAATATGTAATCTTTCCTGGTAGAGATGATACTTTTTCACTCAAAACCCCTCCAGCAATGGCACATAGCAATTCTGCCATTTCATTTCAGATCTATTTTTCCATTGTAAGGACAGCAGTATTTTTTATTAGGATTCAATCTTACATCTAAAGAGACAATCGTAAGTTAAAACAAGTGAAACACACATATGGGCTAACCATATGGATGACAGTACCAATTAGTGGAGATTTTGTATTTATTTTTTATATTTTGAGCACAGGGTGAGACCTGCCTTTTTCCAGCAAGTGGCAAATTTGAATGTGAAATGTCATTAGTGCTGTTTTTCACTAATACAATTTCTTTTCTGAATAACAAAAAACACATCAGTGTTATTTTTAATAAAAAACCCACCCTTTAATTTACATACATTTAGGGTGAAGTAAATGAAAATGCATTATGTTACCACTGTGCTATTGAATAATGAGCCTATAGGGTTCTAAATGGGAAGGAAAGTTGTTTTTCAAGCCCTGTACCCACTGTTCCCTTTACAAAGGCGCCATTGTGATCAGGACACATGAACTGGGTTTCTAACAGTAAAGATCCACCTTCTGGCAGAGCGACTGGGAAATAAAGCACCCCAGTAAGCCGCCACTTCAGCAGGAGAAGCTGAGCTAACGAAGGAAGGACAGGTGGAACTGGTCCCTTGGCCTTTCAGTGACATTTACAGCCTCTGTGCAAGGACATGCTCTTTTCTTTCTGTTTCTATTTTCTCCAGTTAATCAGGTGACTTGAAAAGAAGCTAGATAAGGGTATTGTTTGCACTGACAACATCCTGATGATACTGTCAGAGGAGATCACAGGAAAATGTTCCTTTTTTGAACCAATAGAGTCATTAGGGAGAGTACTCATCACTTGAGTGCATCTAGGTTAATTACCACGGAAAATCTGGAACTGGCAGCTATAATTTTTCTGAAGAAAGTACTGCTATTTTTACTCCTGGTGCTACAGAATGTCTCTTAAAGTACCTCGCAGGACCCCATTTTGCACTTCAATGGTAAAATAATTTTAGAAATGTAGCTTTCTGACTGAAATTAGTGGGATGCTATCCATAGAAATCTCATGAAAATACGAACTGTGAGTTACACACGGTATGAATGAAATTCATCTCTGTTTGCCAGGACTGATTACTCTCCTTCCCACAAATGAGCAAGCATATTTCTCTATTGCAGTGTCACTTTGGAAAAGAGAGAAGTGTCAGGTTGAGATGAATGACTTCTCCCTGCACAGATGTAGCAAACTGTCACATGCCTGATTCTGTTTGCTATGGTACGTTACAGCACAGAGTGGCCAAAAAACCCTCCAGCGTGAGACAAACACAGAATGCTGGTTTTGGATCAGCATCAAAGCGCACACAGTGGATGCCTTTTTAGGAAAACAGAGATGTGGTGTAGTTTTAACCCACCCGGTATTCAATGAGCGCTTACAAACCCTAACAGTGTTAGTGATTTTTAAAAAGCTTCAAACAATAAAAGGAAGGTGCTTGAGTGTGCTGAATACTTATTCAACTAATAAATCTTCTACCGTGTACCGTGCACTTTGTACTGAGTACTTCTACCGTGGTGCCTATTCGCTAAGGGTCTGCGAGAAAAGAAGACAGAGTGCATTTTTCAGCCCAATTATCTTTTTTTTCCAAAATTATTTGGGGCCAGGAAGGCTGTGTGGCATTTGCCACACACCTCTGATGTGGTAGTCATGATATCATGTCAGGTACTGTCAAGCCAGAGCTGTCAGGGGAACTCGGAAAGGTGCTCACATCTAGTAGCATAAACAGGATCCAAATGGAAAATAGTTACCGTGGGTTCAGAGTGTTGATAAGAGTTATATGTTAAACGGTTAATGCAATGAATCTCGTGTGCTTTTCTCCCCTTTCTATTCACCTTTTTGCCATGGTAAAACTCTGAAAACATTCAGAGTAAAATGTTCCTGAGAACTGTTTTGATTTCGTGATCACTACTTGGGAGTTTGGTTATAGATTACTTGTTTGATGTTAACAATTCCCTATAGAAATGTGCATGATTTGACTGCACTGCCTGCTGTAAGCAGCTCATACGTTTAAATTATGAATGCTTTGACCCTTTCCACTAAAGTTTCACTGAGGAGCTGAAGTCTCCAATAGATGAAATTCAAGTTTCTTGAAAACGGCAGTCAAGTTAGGGAGATATATGCTATAGAGCCAGCTAAACAGTAATTATTAGACACCATAGAGTCTTCACCAGACAGATGAAGATGACTTGAGGCTTTATAGGTCCACCGTGGTCACCAAACAACTAAATTTTTTAGGAAACTTTGGTTTAGACCCCTTCCTAAATACATGAGAGAATGTGGTGCCAATAACAGTTACAGCAGAGGAAAAAAATATTTCTGGTTTCCAAAGCAAACATTTTAGTAATTGCCCCTCATTTATTTGTATTTTATAATTTGCTTTACATACTACAGGGAATCCTGCAATTACCCATAGAATGTACTGTCTGTACCTTCCTGATTGAACTGCCACCTCCCCTACACTTTGTTAGATCTGCCATTCAATGCAGCTCTGATTCAGACTCAAGGGAATAGCCTTGACACAATGCACTGAAGGCAATATTTGCAGAGAAAAGGGATAATCGCTTAACGGCAGCCTAACTCCGCGTTTCCATGTCCCATGACCTCTTTTCTCTCTAGCCTTGGCATAGGAACTTAGCCTAAGTCCCTAGAACTCTACCGTCCCCTTTCATGATCCCTTACCCTCTGGCACAGTTTGGAGGTACTTCTGACAGGATAATACACTTCATGTGGTGAGAGCAGTGAAATATCACTGTCTGTTTCTACTAAGGTTTCAGAGACAGCTGGAATGACGTCTTTATCTGCTGATATTTGCCAAGATCATCACCTCTAACTGTACACATTTTGCAAGAACTGTACCCAGCAAAACAGAATTAGAAAATGAAACTTGACACCACTTTTCCCCTCTTTTCAGGATTATTATTCATTCCAAATGATATTTCTTTTACCTCAGTCTCTGTTAGGTTTCCTAAAAATCCCAGTTTCATATCATTTTAGGAAAATCATTAATAAAAACCTACCTTTACACTGAACTGTCCGTAAAAAACCAGTTTCCTTTGTGATGTCCAGCTGCAGGATCTTTCTTCTGTCAGACACTGATACACAAGAAAAAAAATAAAAATTATCAAAGCACTGATATGAAAAACACCAGTATTTTATATTGTATAAAGCAGAACACTGAAGTCCCAACTTGACATCTACAATCTGGAGGAAGAAAAGGCAAAGATGTGTGCACATGTGTTAGCACAATGCTAATAGGACTGTGTTTTATTTATGCAGTGCTATAGATTTGCATGATGCTTTATAAAGAAATTATCTGACAAGTTCCTGCTAGTGCAGTATCCAACATCAAGCATAGCACAGCACTCTACAAGGGAGAGTAGATGAGAAGGGAAACACTTTAATAGGGGAAAAAAAAAGAATACAACCCCCTAACTCCTTACCTAAAATCTGCTATTTTCATTTAACATGTTTAAAATGTCTGGAATGCATCTTGACCACATCATATCTAGTGAATTTCTTTGTGTTATCCTAATTATCAGGTGGATGAGGAGACTTCATCTTTCAGCCTCCTCACGACCTCTATTTGCAACAGGAACGATGAATTAGCAGAAGTATGCATGCATTTTTGTATTTTCCTTACTTCCCAACCTGAGAATGGGAAATTGTATATGTGCCTTCACCTAGTTACAAAAGATTCATCATTTGCAAGACGTAACTACAGCCACATTTTCTTGATACATCCTCTGAGAGAATTTCAGTTGGTGTGCCCCCACGGCAAAGGGGCAGCAAAACTGGAGGTTCATGAAGATACTACGTTTAGATCATCGTTACCTACAAGTCAGCTGAACGTATCTCCTGTGTCAGTTCTGTGCACACTGTATATACACACCGGAGGTGTGTCCCTTGCCCTGGGTTGGGACTGTAACTAAGCTAGAGGAGTTCATCAGTGCAAACTTTGCAGGTTGTTACTTACTCTGCATCATCCGTGCTATGAAACTACATATTCGAATCTTACCTATTTTGATCTTGCAAACTTTGTCAGAAGTTAACAAAGGCAAGTCTAGTAAGTGGAATTTGCTGAAAAAAATCATCAACTTATGAGAGAAGCTCAGGGGAGAAGAAGGGAAGCATTATTATTGTTCTGCATTTTCTCTTAAACAAACAAAAAAAAATTTGAGGCAGGATAGAAAAAAGAAGCAAGTGGAAACCAGCAAAATAAAAACAAACACAGAAAATTTCTGGCTAAACCTCAGAAATTCACAGTGGCAATCCTTCTGAATGCTGCAGCTGGGCTTCTTGGACAGGCAGTATAGGTCCCAAGATGCACAGCAATCTCCTCAGTCAGGGAATCGCAATTGTGCATCCCAGGAAGCCCCTGGCCGCAGTGCACCAAGGACCAGCGCATCAACAGCCCAGCCAGTGAGCCCTGTCTGCAGGGATGGTGGGTGCCTCCAGCACCCCGTAACCTATGTAAAACGTCACACGGGTTTATTTTAATGCCAAATACAGCTACGTTCTCTAAATGTAAATACAAATACAAATGTAACCGTAATTGTGCATGTAACAGTGTGTTTTCTTGTGGATCTTCAGAAAAATTTAGTTCAGGCTAAATACACCTTTTTATGAAAGATTTACACTGGTCAAAAACTGAACCCAAGACACTGACTTTTAGGTATTTCTGCAAAAGATATTTCCCTGTCTTTGAAGAAAAGATCTCTCATTTTCATAATTCTCAGAATAATTAACACAGTTAGCATTTTATTTTTTTAATCACTTCTAATAAACTCCCAGGTAATTTTATAAGGAAGCAAAAAATACAATGAATTTGAGAAATCCGTTCCTTATTACCCACCACCTCACTTTAATGTCATAACCTTTAGACAACAAGCTACTGTACATCAGAAAAATCTTCTGAGAAGTTGCAACAAATATCTGATATATTGTTCTCAAAAACTTCCTCACCATTTATTTATTTATTTATTTATTTGTTTATGGCATTAGAAGATGCTAAAGATAAAATCTTATAAATATGTAGTTAAGTGAATGTATCTGTTTTATAGTAAGACCTATCTTGCTTTGCTGACACTTGGCACATGGAAGCCAGGCCCTGTAGTACTCCCTCTAATATTTTTTTTTCAGCTGAAGTTATTGGAAGTTTTTTTTTCCCCTGAGGACTGGTCAAAGCCCTTATAAATGGAGAGCTGAAAGAAGCGTACATGTCCCACATACCAGCAGGTTACCTAGGAGAGATGGTAGCAAAACAATAATTACAGGTATCAGTTACTGACTTATGTTATTGAGAGTCATTGGTGGAAACAATATGTGCAGGATATTCCTAATTATCCCTTCAGTTTAGCAGCATATTTAAAGCACTGGCAGAAAACTGTGCTTCCCTCTCCTTTACTCTGTCAGAGTCACCTTGAGCCGACACATTCCTGATTAGCACTGCTGTAATTCGGTGCGTTTGGCCTATGATATTTTTATGCATCCTAAGTGACTAGGGATAAGTTTTCTGTTTAACAGCAGCTGAGAATATATTGTTTTTTCATTTCCATCTAAAATTCTATAACAAATTGAATTGTGACGAGTTTTAAAGTTAATGAGATAATTAGCATTTTCATTCTGTATGGGCACCTCAGAGCAAAAGTAATGTTCCTGTGTGATTTAATCTAGGTGATCCTGCTCAGGCAGAGGGGTTGGACTAGATGATCTTTTGAGGTCACTTCCAACTCCTAACTTCTGTGATTCTGTGATTCATTTTGACTGCTTCATGGCTGATTGTGTTCAAAAGTAGGAACTCACCTCGAACAAAGGCTAATTTGCTGTTAAGTTCGTGCTGTCTCTCACATGTATCTGGGTACTTCAGAAGAAACTCTTTCCCACAATAAGATCTGAGAGGACTATTCTCTTTCTGAAACGGTGTCACCAGCAGTACTGTTGACTGGAGGGCAGTTCCCTCTGAGGGAACTGCCCTCCAGTCAACAGTACTGAGGTTGGCTGTACGTTGTCTCTTTATTTCTCTTTGAGTTTTCAGAAATTACTGCATAATTGATTTTTCCAGTTGCTCAAGAGACCTTGAAACAGCTTTTCTTGCGCTTTTTTGTTTTGAAGTTTTTAGAAACAGCAGTGTGAAAAAGAAAATGTATAGTAGACATCATTTTCCCAAAACCTGTTCAACAGGTGGAGCTGCATGCTGCAAAATAGAGTTCAGAAATTAAATTCCTACGATGAGAAGTTTGTTGAATCATTTTCAAAGTTGTAGAGAATACTACAACTGTACTTCAAGTTTGAGGAAGAATCATTCTGCAGTTGCCCTAGACTGGGGTAAGAAAAACAAGTCTCAAAAAAGGGTTGTTGTGTCTTTCAGTGTTCCATTGGTGGGCAGAAATCCAGTAAGCTTTGCTTTATGCTTCCGTAGAAACTTAAGTAATAAGTGGAGCTGGGAGGGCTTGGGTGTCACACAGTTGGTGCTCAGCATTCTATTACTGGTAAAGCATAACGCTACATCAAATATTTATTAATCAGCACTCCTTATGACATTTCTTCTTGCTATTAGTGAAGGAAGTTTGGGTGACAGAAAACTCACAAAATACTGCAATAAAAGGGACTTCTAGAGTTAGAATGTATTAGAAAGCACCCTCCTCTCTCCATCTCTCTCTCCTTCATTGACAGATTTGATCAGTGCCCCTTTGAGAGAAAAATCTCCAACTGTTATCTAGAGATGATGATTCTCTTTTTTTTCCACTCCCCAGAAAAAAAGGGCTATTTGCCTGAATTTTCTGATTCCTTTAGAATACACTGAAAATAAAGCTTTGGAAAATGAGTGATCCATATTAATACCACTCATTATTCTGTATCTACTATTACTGGTACATCAGAAGGTGTTTAATTTGCTCATGTTAGAGGATGGAGTATGCATAATCTAGTACAGTCCTCAGTTTCAACCCTCCCTTTTACAGAGATAAAAGTATTATTTCAGTAACAGTATTACATACACCTACTGTGACATATAAATGTACCCAGAAAGGAAAAGGGAGGAGATGGTACGAAAAGCTGACATGTCAGATATTTATTACTCATCCTTTGACAGTGTTGTATCAGGTCCTTGCTACATCTGTTTACATGAACACACACAAGCATTACCAAGCAGTAAAATTGTGGTCAGTAAAGGAGTATTTTTTTTCCCAACGGGAATAATTTTTCCTTTCATGAGCTAGTTGCCATTCTTTAACCTTTTTGGAGGTTTTCTTCACCTCACCAGTAATCTTTCTGCCTGCATTAGAGCAGACCGTGCCAGGTATGCTCACCTTTCCTCAGGCTAACAGAACGTGTGAGACTTCTTAGAAATACATCCTGTCCAATGCAATGAAGGCACAGAACTGTGTCTTATCATTTAATCCTCTAAATTACCTACATTTATTAGTTTACATATTTACATAATCTTTAGAGCTGTACTAGTTGAACGTGCCTCAGTTAGAAGGTTTTACTCAGGATGGGAAAGGAAAGAATGATGTTGGTATTTCAGCTCTTTTCCAAGTATGTCTTGATTTATAGATTTGCACAGTTTTGGAGGGGTGGGGGGAGTGCCATATATTCCTTTTGGTTTTTATCTTATACTGCCAAATAATATAACTATGAGAATGTGCTGTGCAAGCATATAGAAACCAAAAATCCAGTTGTAAATTGCCCAAGGCTCAGGCAGGCAGCGACAACAACTGTAGAGGCAGGCGAAGTGTTGCAGTTGAGTAACAAGAGTTCTTGCACGCATGAAGATGGCTTTTTGCACTAGAGAGGAACAGTTTCTAGATGTTTCCTTTGAACTTTCTAAGAAAAGTATTATTATGGGCTGCATTAATCAATAAAAACTGCCAACGGTGAGCATTTAGCAACCAACCCTCCTTTAAGATGACCATGAAACAAGACCAAAAGCACATGTCCATGTCCAACGGACCATTTGAGTATTTAAATACAGGCTCCATCAATATATGTGAAGAGGAGAGAGAGAAAGGAGTTGAAGATACACCAGTAAGGGAAATCCTAGACATAGGCTAGATGGACCTAGATAAACACTGAGAGAAGTGATTTTGATCTGAGAAGTCGTCAAGATGGTAGTGAGTCTGTGAGAGAGAAAGCTGCCATCAAATCCTCTACTTCTCATGACTTGGGAAGAGCAGATTAAGATCAGTCTGTGTGGCAGGTAAAAGACCACATCAAATAAATGCTTACATTTGTCTCACGTACTTCATTTCTGAAATTGTCACAGTACCTCATTGCACTGTAAGACAGCCACCCTCTGCTCCCATGTAATGACACAGCATGACAGTGTTGTCCAACATTGGATGATGGTAACTGTGTCATCCAGCAAATAAATGAGACAGACCTCTCGATCATGGGTCTTGGGGTAATCCTTCCCCTCTACTCTGCCCTGGTCAGGCCTCACCTGGAGTCCTGTGTCCAGTTCTGGGCGCCCCGGTACAAAACAGACAGGGATATCTTGGAGAAAGTCCAGTGGAGGCCACAAAGATGATGAAGGGCCAGGAACATCTCTCTTATGAGGAAAGGTTGAGTGAGCTGGGGATATTCAGCCTTGGGAAGAGAAGACTCAGAGGGGATCTCATTAATGTTTGTAAATATCTGAAGTGTGGGAGACAAAGGGAGATTGGCCAACCTCTTCTTAGTGGCCTGTGGGGACAGAACAAGAGGCAATGGTCACAAGTTGGACCACAGGAGGGTCCACACTGATGTGAGGAAGAACTTCTTCATGGTGAGGGTGACGGAGCACTGGCACAGGCTGCCCAGGGGATTGTGGATTCTCCTTGTCTGGAGATATTCAAGACCCGTCTGGACGCCCACCCGTGTGGCCTGCTGTAGGGAACCTGCTTTGGCAGGGGTTTGGACTCAATGATCTCTGAAGGTCCCTTCCAACCCCTACAATTCTGTGATTCTGTGTCTTATTACTTAGTTGGGACATCTGCTAATGTGGTTTCTCCCCATGAATACATGTTTAAATTGGTTGCTGCTGTGTAGTATAGCTGTGCGTCTTTGCTAGCAAATCATTGCTGGATGTTTGGTTTATTTTTGGTTTTGATTAAAATTATGAGCTTCCGGGACATGATTTTAAGTTGATAAAAATAACTAAAGACATTAAGTTATCATTAAAAAGACATTCATTTCAACAGTAGAGAAACAGTAATATTCCTTCTCTGTCTATTTTTTACTTTGCCAGGTTTTTTGCCCAATTTTTTCTTCAAAATAAATGTACTCAGAGGTGCACTTCTTTACCAATTTCATATAGTTACCTGGAACAGAACTGTAGAATTTACTCAGCTGATTTTTTTTCTCATTTTTACGATGTAATTTATAACTAAATTACATTTGCTCTCATGATTTGCTTTCTATGATTCCAAGTTCTTTGAAATGAAATGGTCACCTAAAAGAAGCTTTAAAAAATCACAATGAAATTATATGCTGGGTCACACAAATTGAATGCATGGGTTAATCCCAATTTTTAAAAAGATGATTTTTCACAAGCATCTCTTGTCATCTCTCAATATAAATAGTGGCAATCCACTGAACTGTGGAAGTTGAGATTTCCTTTGGCAAACTGAACCTATACTGGCATAAAAATGAACTAGTATCAATTTTTGCAGGACTAGAAGTTAGGTGAATGAAACTATAACAACGCTTGTAAATCTGATCTGAAAAAGTTAAATATTTCAGAAATGCTGTAGCAAATAATTTTGAAATTTCTGAATTTTTGTTGTTGGGTTTTTGGGAGGTGGAGGGGTTGTTGGGGTTTTGGGTGGGGGGAGGTTCTGTCAACCAAATGCAAGTTGCAAAAACACCTGAGATGTCAGAAACTGTTCAGACTCCTTACCCTTTGGTCACAAAAGTGATTTACACCTTCAAAAATGGCTATCCTTAAATTGATCTTATTAAGAATGTTGTAGTTATTTATTTGTAATTTGTTCCATTTCCAGACAAGATTTTTGTATAAGAAATTGCACCAGGAATGAAAAAAAAAATCTAAATGGAAAATTATCTGGCTTTTAATTTTTATTGAATAATCAGTCTATGTTCCCAGAATTAAGACCTTTGCTTATTACTAGATTCTATCGTGGATAGTCATCACTTTAACCGATAGGGTTTTTTAATTATCATTTCAGAGTTAAATGAGCATTCATTATAGCACAAAATAGGAGAAAAAAAGCACTAAGCAGCATGATCGTCCTTTTTCTTCTTTTTTATTTTTTTTTTTACCGATTAGCTTCTGAGGTACACCCACCACAATAAGAAAAAGTAGCATGGAGAACACAGTTGAGTTCAAACACACACGGGATTAATCTCACATAATGAGCATTGCTTCGGCTGGCGGGAGAAACTGCACTAAATAGATGGTAAGCTATGACTGGCTTCCTAAAAAATCATGGGCCTTGATTTTAATTCGTCCTCTGCATCGATTTCTTATATTTAAGAATGCTTATTATTAGGTCTTCTTGCTGTGCTCTCCTCAGATCCATGCTACTAATTGGTTGTGAGTGAGTCTGGTGCTCTCTCATACACTCTCCACTGCTGCCACTAAGTCTGCTGGAATTGCCACCACCCACCATCCCCCCAGTGCTGTAACAACTGTACTTATTACCCCATATAATATCTCTTTTGTAGTGTTTTCCAGTAACCCCTCCCAATCCAAAAGTTAACCTTGATAAGATTTTGGTATTTATATTCATTTTACCTATCTGATATGTTTATGGTAAAACTAAAGCTAGGTTTTGTTTTTTTTTTTCATCTCTGTTTATCAGGTTCTCATTTTGTTGAAACCTGAATAAGAAGGGGTTGGGGTGGGGTTTTTTTGGTGTATTCAGAGATGTTCGTATACCTGGACATGATTTTTGTTATCCATTCTGCATGCATATAGGGACATGCAGGTTCGTGTATGCGTGTGTCGAACAGCATCTTTCTTGTAGGTGATGAATGGATCTTTGAGCATGCCTTGGTGCAGCCAGATGCAGACAGATAGATGCTCACTTGTCTGTTTTGCAAGCTGGCCCTGTTCCCAGAGGGGTTTATCAGCTTGGGCATGATGCCATGCTCGCACATCTATACAAGTCACATGCTAGAGCTTGTTCATATCCAACCAGCTGAGAGCAAGACAAGGCAAATTTGTACATCCAGATGTACCCCAAAATCTTCTCAAAAGTACTGTTTGATTTCAGAGTCAACACAAGGGGGAAAAAAAAAGTAAATTTTTAGTTTGAAGGTAGGATACATTTCTTCCTACATCTTTAACTTGAACCTGCTTTACTTGCTCTCAAATATTGGGGAGAATACGTACTGTCTACTCGGAGCCATTGTGCACTTAACACTTTCCCCTGCAGCCCTGCAGGACACATTCTCTCGGTTAGCTCAGCAAAAGACTAATTAGTGCAATGGGGAGCTGTCACTTCCAGCTAATACCTACTTTGTTTCAGAGGGTTTGGGGAGAAGTTGGGGTCAAAGCTGCTTGTTTCCTAAGACATTGACCAGTGCCATCACAGTGGAAATCAGGAAGGGATGCCTTGTGACGCTGAAGTTCTCACAACTTCTCCACCATGGTGTCAACAAAGTTGAGGGAACTGAGCTTTTATTAAGAAGTAAAAGTGTAATTCTAAAATTGTGTGTTTCATAAGAAGATGAGGAAGAAAATGGGCAGTTTGGATAGTTTTAAACAATTTTGATTTCACACCTGAAGAGCAGGTGGTTAGAGCTAATATTGCAGTATTGACTTGCATGCAGTGTTGTTCTGTGTCATTTTTAGAACTGGATAGAGATTCTTGTTTGCTTTTCATGGGAATTGTTTCCTCTTGCTAAGATTTCCTTTTAATGTGGATTATAAAAATGCCATTTCTTTCTGAAAATGTTCTTGATATTTAAGACATTTCTTGAAATATTTTGCTTGGATAAGAATGAAGTGTTAATTCTTTAATAAAATGAAATGGTTTTATGACTTTCTATCAAAGCATACAATTATACAACATGTTCCCATGAAACACTTCTGTCCTTTCTGGTATATTTTTCAAAGTGTTGACCAGCTTCAGGCATTGCTAAAAAGATAACTTCATTGTAACCACTTCTAGTTCCTCGGGTTTACACATATTCACTCTACATAGAATTGAATGATCAACGTCCTGCTGTTTGTCAAAACCTAGCATTATACCATGTCTAGTGACTGCAAAATGACCTTTATTAATCCTAGAATCCTTCGCGTTGGAAGGGACCTCAAAGCCCATCTAGTTCCAACCCCCTGCCATGGTCAGGAACACCTTCTGCCAGACCAGAACGCCCAAAGCCCCATGCAACCTGGCCTTTAAACACTTCCAAGGATGGTGCTTCCACAACATCTCTGGGCATCCTGTGCCAGGGCCTCAACACTCTCACAGTAAAGAATTTCTTCCTAAGGTCTAATCTAATCCTGATTTCTTTCAGCTTGAAGCCTTTGCCCCTTGTCATATCACTGCACTCCCTAGTGAACAGTCCCTCTCCCACTTCCCTACTACAGCTTTATTCTTCTAAGCTGTACCATTAGGTATTTAATGATGGAAAGGATATGTTCTACATATATCTATAAAACATATTTCTTTTACAATACATCTTCTGTTTCAGCCTCTAAGTTTCCTATTCAATAGAATTTTTTTACATGAGTTAGCACAGGTAGTCTATCATGGCAGAGAATGTACAAAGTGTGACACCAAGAACAAAGCATTTTTAGTTTCCCAGTGAAGGATAGTTTTAATGCTACATTTCTGTGTGCTAAGAACTCTATACAGGTTGAGTCTATTGTGTTCTCTTAAAGTAGTTCTTCTGATATGTCAACATTTCCAATTTGGAATATGTTTAACAAATTTCCCTCATATAGCTCACAAGGTTACAAGAATCTTTCAGCCATCATCTGGAATCTCTGCAATAAGTGTTGTTTCAGTCCTTGGTTCATCTTTCAGAATTTGCTCTACAGAACATTGTAGGAGTGACCCTTAGCATCTTTGCATCTTACACTATTGGAAATGCACATTTAGCATGAAGTACACCAGTAATGGTCCACATTAGTCAGTAGAACTATTCACGCGCTTCTTTAGGCAAGTGCTAGAACCCTTCATTGGACCAAGCCTTAGGAAATAGCCACTGCATGGTAGAGAAGCATACAGAGTCTTCCTTTCCGCTGTGTCATCATGATTGTTCATGCACAACATTTTAATCTTTTATTTCTGTAGCTGATATCTGGTATTCTAGTTCACAATCCAGGACATGGATTTTTTTTTTTTACATATCTTAAGATTTTCATCCACTTAAGAATGAATGAAATAGGAATAAATAATCTTTTTTCTGTTCTGAAATCATCTCTGCTACTGAACTGCTGCAGCATATATGTGATAAATCACAGAAATTAGTAATGCTGTCCTTTTGTGGTGGATACTTCATACTGTAGCTGGCTGTGACCAACCTCTGATCAAGGAGTAGCTTGTAACATCCTAGAGCTCTGAGCTTCTGTTCTGGCCCTGTCCTTCTGCTTCTCCACCAAGAACATATCTCCCACCGTCTTAGTCCTGCAGACTGATTGACAGGAGTATTTCCTTCTTCCTATTCATAGAAGTGGTAGAGACCATCTTAGATTAAAAAGAAAAAATAGTAAGTGTCAATCATCAGCATTTAAGTTATTAATTCATGCATTGATGGGTTGATCACCTCCAATGTTCACCTTCTCACAGAATCACAGAGTTGGAAAGGACCTTGAAAGACCATCAAGTCCAGCCCCCCTGCCAGTCACCAAAGAGTAAGGACTGACATTAATGTTGCTCAGGCCACTCGCAGTTATGCACTGAATTTACCTGGATGAATTAGCAGCTTGATCATCCTGGAGTCATTACGTCGTCCCTGCAGAAAGACTGAGAGTGACCCCTGCCCGTGTGCCATCACTATAGGCATTGCTCTGTGAGTATGCAAGCTAAGGAAGCTAACCAGCTACCTTACCCCTTCAAAGCTCACCTAAGTGTCTAAACCTGGGTGCTATAAAAACTCACATCCTCGTTAATACTGAATTAGCCTGTGAATATTTCTCAGAGATGGGTCCACTTCTCAGCAGATTCAACCAGTACTGATTACACACAGCTCATATTTTCTAAATTTCTTTGCAAGGAGGATGGCTATAAATTTTCTTTGTGGAAATTTAAATTCTCTGTGGAAATTTAAATTCTGAGATGCTGTGAACATTTAAGTTTAGTGAGGACAGATTCAGCAACTCAGTATGGACCTCTAATGTTATTCAATCCGGTGCCTTACCTTGGCCAAGATATTTGCAGTAGGCTGTCAGGTGCAACTTGACTCCTGTAGGTGACCTGTCACCTTGTGGAATGACATTTGGAAACTTAGGTGGATCTCACAGGAGGTCTACGTGGACCAGACTTACTTCATCTCTAGCAACTCCAGGAGGAGAAGATCCATTTGTATTTCCGTGCAGGATGCTCTAGGGCTAAAAGTGTTCAAGCCCGCCTATTGTTTTGCTTTTTTGTCTCCTCCACACCCATTTTGGAGCTACCAAATGACAAGTCCAATGTGATGCTTCCTAAAGGTAGAAGAGATAACTGTAAAGACTGCTGCCTTTGTACCTCAGTATGTGGAGCAATTCATTAACATTAATTACATCACTAACAAAAAAAAAAAGCCAATGCAACAGCAGTTAAATTAATATTGCTACCATCTCAAGAATGCTGCAAAAGTTGTCATAGAAGTGTTTGCCACATTTTTTAGATTTTATTTGTGATAGGAGTAGTTGGAAGCAAGCGAGAGGGGCTAGCTGCAGGAGGAGTATGACACACACACACACCAAGAGAAACCCACCAGAGAATAAAAAGCAGCTTCCAAAAGGGAGGGAAATGGGAAAAAGAAGGGCAGCAGCAAGAGTGGAAGGGTGAAGGTGAAGAGGGGACAACAGCTGCTTTTCCCCCTCGTATCCTGGCTGGGTTTTTCTCTGAAATACCCATGTTTTTTTGAGTTTATTGATTCTGTGACCCTGTTTAGCTGTTTGAACTCTCTCTTGGAAAGAATCAAATTCAATCCAAATCTGTTTCTGGGATCTGTATTATTTTGCATTCCCTTGAGGTCTGAAGGAAAAAGAAAAGACAAATGGTGTGATAATCACAGACCACACAAGAAAAAAAAAAACCCAAACCCAAATAGGGGTGAAACAGCCTGGGAGAGAGGTCTGATTTTCAGGGACTGCCAATGTGATGTTCAAATTTCTTCACATGTAATTTAAGATGTTTTTCAGAGCTCTGCAGTGGTGATAATAAAAACACACTTCTTTGGGATATGAAATTGATTGATTTGTTTTATTTATTGTTTTCAACCCATCTCTCATAGCACCAGAAAAATCTTTTTCATCCTAAAAAAAAAAAAGCACACAAAGGTAGAGTCCAAAACAGAAAATGAGGTGTTGAAAAGACAGGAACAGGGTCGATAACTTTAAAAAATCTGCAGACATGTACAATACCATTAACAAATCCTCACTCTTTAACTTTTCCTGGCAAGCTACTTTTCCCACATGTTTTGTTGAAAACTTGTTTTGGTGCTTTTAGTTGACGACGCCTGAAGTTACACTCGCATCATCCCACTTCTCTGCTCTTGATCACCTATAGCATAGGTGGTGTCATTTGTGTAAGTGAAGGGCTTCCTCCACTTGATGTGGAGTCTTAGATCCCACAGTAGTACTAGTCTCAGTCTGTGCAAAACAATTACCTGGGAAAGTCCACCTGAGCTTGGGCACCTCCGCACTGCCATGACCTGTAACTGATCCAGGGAGGAGGAAGCAAACTCCTTTGGATATGAAATTCATTAGCACAGCCAAACTATTTAAATGTGAGTGCAGTGTAAATAACATCATGTTTCTTGGAGAGAGGGACAGTTGAAAGAAACTGTACTAACTTGGAAAGGGAAATGAATGTTGGTTTAATTGGCTATTTAATGATTATCTGTTTTCTTCTTCTTCTTTTTCTTCTTCTTCTCTTTTTTAATCCAAACAGAAAGGTTAATCTAACTATACATTTAAGGCTTTTAAAGGCTCCATTACAAGACTTATTATGCTAAAAGAAACATACCTGGCATGCTGCAGTTTTCTAAATGTATCAGTGATGCATGTAATGATTCACTTAAACCATCATGGTCAGAAATCTTTTACATTATTTCTATGTAAATTGGATGCTTCACAATTACTATAATATGTGTGAAATTCCACTTATTATTTCTTTTAACATGGAAACTTTTATCACTTAACTTCAACTCACTGGACAGAATATTTGAACCATTTGCAGTCATTAGAGCATTTTTGTTTGGTCAAAACCCTTGTGGGATTATACTTTGGAAAAATAGCATGAATTACATTCAATGCAACTGAATGGCAATTTTAAATATATAAGGGGCATCGGGAGTGCTCATCATTATACTTAGAATTCAACATTATATTTTATCTGTTATGGACTTGTTTTTACATTTGTGCCTTTTATCTTCAAGAGACTTATTTCAGCATGTAACGTAAAAAAACCCATAATACATATAGAAAAGGGTATCTGGTGAAGTACATCTACCTCCTCATGTTCTGGAGGACCAGTTTAAAATATTGGCTTGGTCACAAGGTTTTTAATTTCACCTCACTAGTCAGAAGACATTTTTCTGTATCCTAGGTGATATCACTGGGTGAACTGGTGGAACACAAAGTCCTTTCTGTTAAAGCTGAAGGCGATGTTATTCTTTGCTCATCTTGAGACTTGGCACAGGGTCTTTTAAAACTTTCTGAGATTTCCAGAAGTCTCGATCCCCACCTGGACAAAGAAAGCGGAAGAGAAAAGAAAGATTTCAGAGCAGCCAATAGCTTCATATTCCAGGCATTAATCGAACTGTAGGAAACTTGTAGGTCTGCTTTGCCATTCTTCTGCAGGCAAACCTGCCTACCTTGTTGGCTGTTAGCTCTTCTGTGTGGATCTTTCTGGCTACAGCTGTCCTTTGGAATAGGGATTCCAAGTTCAGATGCTTTGAGATTCCTCTCAGACCCAGCCTCAGGGAGTGCTATTGATGGACTTTCAAAAAGCTTTAAGAAGTTTTGGCACTAGATAGAGGCAGTAATCTAGAATAGCCAAGAGGTTTAGCGGGAGGTGGTGCAGTACAAGTCTTCCATGGTCTGGAGCAGCAACACACTATTTTTTCCTGTTGTGGGGACCTTTCCTCTTCCTTCTTCTTTCTTTCATCATCTTCCAACCATAATACACTGACTTGTCAGTTTAGAAGAGCTAGCATTTTATGTGTCTGCTTCTTATGGCTTTAAGGCTTCCCAATCTGTTTCTCTTTTAGGTGCACTTGATAACATTTCTTCAGAAAAGAGTTAACTGAAAGTTAGAAGATTTTAATAAGACAGTCAGGTTTGGTTTTGTTTTCTTTTTGCTTCTTTATCATGTGAAGATGCCATTTTTTAAGACAAACCGATGAAACAGCTTATGGTCTCACTGCTCTAGTTTTTATTCCAGCAAATTCTGCCTCTCACCCTCAGTGAAGTTTTCTTTATTTTTTTTTAATCTGAGTGAAAATGCCTCCAGTTAAAAATCTACATCCTGATTCCAGAGAGAAGTGCTCCAACCCTTCCACCACTGATCTTGCACCTCCCATTTCTGGAACTCGGTCTACTTGAGCTCAGAGAGCTCTGTGCCTTTCATTTCAGCTTCAAAACACAGAAGACACTTCAAAAACATGGCCTTTTACAGGAAAGGTGAAGAATCGCAGCCTGGGCCCTGGCATGGGGGTCATGGTGCATTGAGTTCTTTCCTTAGATTTCATGCTCAAGACTCTGTGGCTTTAGGGAAAAAAAAATCTTTGCCTCAGTTTCCTTTAAAGCAAAGGCATTATACAAGGTGATAAAAGCTTTCTTTCCTTTTGACATGTCAGGTATCTGTCAATAATTTCCATTCTGTTTTTTAGACAAGTCTTTGCTTCTCTGCAACAGAGATACAGACAGTGAAAAATAAGCTTAACATAATTAGCATAGTTCTTTTTCTTCATTTCAAATAAAAGCATAATTTGAATTTGTATTTGCAATACAATTTTTGACTAATTCTATTAAGTGATTTGGACAAGCTATACTGAATTTTCTAGAGATTTTTTTTATTTTATTTTTTTATATTTCAGTTTAACTTAATGAATGCCTGTAATACATAAATAAATAGCAATAACTACATATGTTGCCCATAATGAATATTTTAACTGCAATTTCAAAAATATGTACCTAAAGATTATGTTGCTAATAAAATCCAGAACAGATTAGAACAAATAATATTTTTTTAAATGCCCTACACCTCATCTGCTGTGTATGTCTATGGTATTATTTTAGACATGGACATATACATTTTAAAATTAACTATTCTGCTAAATATTTGCTTTCTCTATTCACTGTGTTTTTGCCTCACTCCTTAAAACACAGAATGAATGTTCACTTAATTTTTTTCTTTTTGAATAGTATATCTCTCCATGGCGCAATCATCAGCTAATTAAATATATATACAATTAAAAATGGCAAAGACAAGTTTCATCATAACTCGTACTGGAATTAATGAGTCTGCTCGCAGACATTGGTTTGGAGGACAGAGACTGAACAGTGCCGTTACAGAGAATAAGCCACTGGCAAGTCAGACAATTCACTGAGTACAGAATGATTAGCCACAAGGAGCACTTACAATGTGCACTGGTAATTTAGGTAATTGTATTGCAGGGTTTGTAGACCCATGAATTACAGAGATCTTTTTCAAAATATATATTGTGCAATTTGAACATATCCTGAAGCAGACACCAGGAAGAATCAACTATCAAGTAATTCAGATAAGATAAAACACCACTGATGCACAGTATTTGGAAAACCATATAGAAGGCAGCAGGCAATAAAACTACAGCACATACGTTCAACGTAAGAACTTCCTCACTAAGATGTTAGGTGTTTAAACACCTCAAAAGACACAGATTTCCCACAGAAAATGAAAAGCAAAGCAGAAAGTGGGAAAACCTTAAGAAGGAGTGGTTTCGTTGAAATACAATGTTAGATTGATTTACACTATCGCATTTAAATGTATGATAGAGTCACACCTAACCTAGCAAAAAAAAAAAATCCTTATATTTATTTCCTTTTTCACGCTGCATATTTTCAAAGACCTCCTATAGTTAACATTATAATATAGTTAGTTGCTACAAATAATCTGCACTGATTATAGGAAAACTGTCAGTGTCTGTTCAAGGTCTGAAAAGGCTGCAGCAAATAGCTTTTCTCTTTGCCATGGAGACTGGGGTCTGTTTTTACGGTTACTCTGGTAACCAAAGCCTTTCTGGTGCTAGTCCTTTTCAGTTACTTTAGCTATTAAACCCTCTGGTTGAGACAAAAGGAAGGCGGTATGCAGACACTTCCCCATAAAGCAAATCTCAGGGTTAAAATTGAGGAAAACTTGTAATAAAAGAAATAAAAGCAGCTTCTAATCAGCTGGTTACTTTGTAGCTGTGAGGTGTTTGTGTGCTTGCCTACATGTGGGAAGCTGTGGTTTGGTGTGTTTGAATTTTAATCTGATTATTACAGGACTAGAAAATGGATTAGACATCTTCAGTACTGTTTCAAGGAATGGAGTCTGCAAACCTGTGACCCTCCACATGCAAAAGGCATCAGTTTTCAAAGTTATCGTTTGGGGTGGGAGTGGATTATTTTTAAGGTGAGGATTCTGACACTGTTTAGGGTGAGGGATATTGAAAGGATTCTAAGTTGACATCACACAATGCTGCCCCCAAAGTCACAGGTTTCTAGTGTGGCATCAATGAACCTTCACGGGGACTGGGATGCTTTAGAAAACAAAGTAAAAAAATGGATGCCGATCTGAAAGCTTATTATCATCACGATAATAAAATACCTGATTCAGTGATCAATTTCATCAGGTTGATTACAGAAGAGGGGCAACAGCAGCAACAAAAAAAAAAAAAGAGACTTGTAAAATATTTAACAGCTAAGATGGTAGTAAGTGTCACTTTTGCTTGGAATCAGTAAGTGTAGGCAGACTCCCAAATTATCTTGTTTTTCAAAATAGCAATGTTTTCACCTTAGGTAAGGGCTTATTATGGCAAGCTTTTACCCTCCCTACACATTTTGGTTTGAGCTTTCTACTCCGAATAAAGAGGATTTTTCTCTGGAAGAAACAGCAGACTAAATAGACCACAAATAATATGCTTCACAAGTGAACAATCCATTCTTGCTTTAACATGGTCAAACTAAGTAACTCTAAACACTACAATACCCATGGTGATAAACCACTTTTGAGCTGCAAAGTATTCAATTATTTTTCATTTGAACTATTAAATGTGTCACACAGAAATTCCCCGTTGCTGTTTTCACCCACATAGATTACCATGGTTAAAAAAAAAAAAAAAGAATAACTTTGTCNCTTTGTCCTATCAGAAGAGAGTTCAAGCTAAAACACTGCAGAATATAGCAACTAAATTAAGATCGATTGGTATTTGTTAATAGAGGGGAATGCGCCTACAGTTAAAAAAGGAAAGTACCTGTTCATCCAAACTAAGTGCAGGATCAGAACTCTGGTCTCATTTCACTTTAATCAGTTTTGTGCTTTTCAGTAGGGAATGCTCATTTAAATGTATAGGCATAGTATTCAAGTGATAAACATAAGGTGTTCTGAGACCACTGTTTGATGTGAGAATCACTACTGGAAAGGTCCAGTTCTGATTCCTGATACCAGGTGCACAATAGATATACCAGTGTTCCCAGCCTAAGTAATAAAATCCACTGAATGCCCTTTTTGTTCTGTTTTCTGGAGAAGACAGGTGTCATAAGGAGAAGGGGAGAAATGTATGTCTCTGAAGGGGCTGGAATCAGAAGGATGTTGACAATTTCTGCAATTGCTGTAGTTACTGATCAGAGGAACATAGGAACATTTGTACTGATCCTGCCATTTGACCTGGCATTTGACCTTTCCTTCCAGAACTAGTGGGTTCCGATTAAAGGTTTGGTCAGAGGTGTCCCCAAGTTCTCTGCCACCTCAGATATTTTCCTGTTTCTGAAGAACTGGATATTGTTTGTGATAAAACACGCATCTCACATATTTATATGTGTGGAAAAATCCAGACCTGTAAATTAGGTAAAACGGACGATGACAAGTTTCTGACAGTCATGTGCAAACCCTGAGCTAAACACAGCAAGCTCTTGGCTCGGGAAGATCTTTATCACCACATTTGTTACCAGCCTTATTAATTCCTTGTTTTGATAATTTATGTACCAGTGAATGCTCCAATCACAAACTCTCTTTCACCCCTACGTGGCATCAGGTCAGATATTCAGGATTTGTGTCCCCCATCAAACCTCCCAAGGAGTGGGAACGCTCTCTTGAGGCAGAAAACCAGCCTTCTCTTTACCTGAGGTGGCAGGTAACATAGAGGTCGGGCTCTGACCCACTAGCTTTGGTTTCCTATTCCCAAGCCCAGGAATGATATTCCCACAGTTCCCCAGCAAATCAATCACCCAAGGCTAATGCTGTGGGCAGCCCCATCTTTTGGGGGAAGCCTGCCATACCACAAATAATGCACCCAGTGGTTGGCAGTCTGCAGTGCTTCATGGCATTTCACCTGCCAGGAAGGGAAAAATAAGTCATTATTCCCATTTTACAGCAGGGAGAGCTGAGACTGAGCATGAGTGACGGCGAAGACTAACATTTGAACATGAGATCCTGACCCTGTGTTGAACGGAAAACTTCATAGCAAAGGGCTTAAACAGAACCCTCAGTTATGCTTGAGGCACATTCATTAGTGGTAAAAGCATTTCTGAAGTAGAGCAAAGCAGTTCAGGTTGAACCGAAGACCTACTTGTGCGTCCCAGTTTGTCCATCGCATAGTCCAGATGATGAGCTGAAACTTATACGGTTATCTGACCCACAGGTAAATCATACAGGGCAGGGTGAAAGAGGAGGATTGACTGCTTTTGCACAGGTGCTGACACAGAGAATGGCTGGAGTGGCACACTCACCTCCAGTGAATCAGCAGAAGCCTCACAATCCCATTTGATCGGGGCGTACTTGGAATGCTTGTCCCAGGATAAGCTGCTTTATCTTACTGATTTTATCTTTTTAGAAATTTACTTTTGTCAAATGAAACCCAGAGATTTGTGCTTTCCAAACCTTTCACACTGGCTCAGGACCATGCAAAAGTGCCCTTGCCACAAGTTTGTGGCAAGGCTCCCAAGAACCTTCTAGCCCTGATCCTCTTTTGTGGTATTAAATGCCATGGGGCATATGGACTTGATTTTCTGTGCCTTCTGGGAATGCAGTGATCTGTAGGGAAGGATGCAGAGGAAGTTTTGGGCTGTGGGATTTTAGAGAAGACATCTTCTAAAATGTGTGTGATGTCTAGGAGGGACAGAGATGGTAGTGGAAATTAAAAAAAAAAAAAAGAAAAAATCAAACAACTGTTACTCATGGAAAAGAGCATTAACAATGACTCAGTGCAGCGACAGACTGCTGCATATACTTACCACTTATATGTTTCCCACAACTAAGTAGGTATTTTGTCCTGCTGCTGCTGCAAGAGGTGGTTGGGAGTATTGGCCAACACTTTTCAGGTGATTTCTTGTCTGTAGCAAAAATCTCTTGTGTTACATAGTGATCAGCCATGCAATTATATTTCCAGTTTCATGGAAGACGTGTCCATATAAAATTGCATTTCACTGTGAGTTCTGTGTAATTTTCACCTTGTGTAAGTGCAGACCACTTTTAAAAAACATCTTTACCACAGTCTCATAAATGCAGTGGCAGGCTGAGGTATGGTTTAACAATTAGAAAATCAGATTCTCAAAGATTTTGTTTGAGATTTCTTGCACTGGTTTGAAAACCATGAAGCATAACCCCTTAACCAGCTGCCCATGTGGGACCGAACAAATCATCTGACTTCCTCAACCTCTGTAGCAGCAAAACATATACTTAGGCCCCAGTTTTGCCAAATCCATTGTGCAGAAGAAATCTCAAGTGGAATTCTTTTTTTCAGTAGATTTATCCAAGTAAACAGGAGCCTTACCCATAGGGATAGTGCATAGAACCAGTATGTGCATGTTACCAAACAGCACTCAGCAGCAAAGATGTGGTTAGAAAACCCATTTCTCTTTCTGTCAGTCTTGTGATCTTCCTGGAGGTGCCTAAACCTGGACATCCAGAACCATCTGAGTCAACTTGGTTTGTCTGAAACACTCTTATGGTGTTGGCAGGTATAATGCAGAAGGTAAGGGAAAACCAACACTGCTCTGGACCGATGGCTGACAGCCAGCCTGGAGGCCCTCACCCATCTCCAACACAGTAGTTGTAAGTAAGATGTAAGTAAGGCAACCAAGTTTGCCTATTTAGGCAAGTCACATGTGCCAACCATCAGCAGGACCAGTCCCAGCAGCTTTTGCAGATAGACATCTTAGCTCACAGCTTTTTTTCTGTAAGAGCTGATCTCAACAGGTTCCAAAGAACATCCTGACTTAATTTGTTTATCCAAACACCCTGAAAACATACTTTCAGTAAAAAATAGAGAAATTTGCTTTGGGGAAAAAAAATGTATGAAGTTGTTCTAGTTTCAGTACATGAAAACAGAACAGGTTGCAGTATACTGTGCACTGAATTATCATTTAGATATTTTTAGTTTCTACACTTCTTGGAAAAGAAACACTTTTTATCATTACTCATTAATCTTAGAAGAAGTTTTTCTATACCATTAACCATTTACATAGTCACACAGTCATTTCTTGAATTGTTTGTATTACCCTGTGAGTTTTTAATTCACCCTCTCCCAGCATCTAGCCCACAGCCCCAGCCTGACAGACAGCTTCATCACAAGCATCATAATTACTTATCCTTTCTCACAGCCCCTGAACACTGGAGCAGTATGACTGTATGAGGTTCTCAAGCTTTCATCAAAACAATATTTTTTCTGCCTTTCATTTGTGCAGCATATTTCAAAAAATGCCATTTAAGCATGACAGAGATTTACAAACAATACACGTGAATTAAAACTGGTGGAATACTTATTATTACTATTTCAAAGCTTTCTCAAGGTTTTATGGCGTTCATGTTTGTATCAGCCTCGAGTTTGACCTTGCCAGCTGTTGAGAATTGGTTCCCTGCTGTACATATTTTAGGGCTTTATCTGAGCTTGCATTAGGCAACCAAGGTGAGAAACTTTCTGCAAAGTCTAAATTTTTGTTGTAAACCAGAAAAATGTGCTCATTTTGCAGGGTTTTACCTAGCTGAAGGCAGAGAGGTTCGTTCTCCGTATGCTCATACAGGTGGCAGAAGCAGGTCCCCTTTGAGGGATGCAGGAAATAAAGTCTCTAAAGCTAGCAGGCACAAGGCAGTGCATTCCTTGCACCATGTCCAACAGCCCTCTCCCAAAACCCATTATCTTGCCAGCTAGTGTAACTTGACTAAGTGAGCAGATGATGATGCCACAGACAAACTGAGCACTTCTGAAGCACAAAAGAGAATGATCTGTGAATGCGTGCATCAAGTGGAAGGGCTCTGAGTAATAAACTGCATTTCTGAGGTACTACATATCTGTTTAAGATTAATAAAATTTTAAGAAAAACCCCTACCACTGAATTTTTTTTTGCATGCTTGCACTGAAAGCAGGACTAACTTCACATACCTACTCTGAGACCTGTGAACACTTGTTGATAAATTCATGGTACGGGGAATATTAATTTTCTCATAAATTTATGTTAATGCTTTTCTGGAAGGAATAGCTATTTAATTGTTAAGTATATTGGTAACCCTTTTCCAATATACTGTACCACTCTCCTTAAGACTATTATTTTCCATATGTAAATGCATGTTTGTAGGACATTGGGTGACGGACTTTTTGGGCAAGACAATGTAATGGCTTTGTTAGAGCCACACCTGAATTCTTACTTTGGCCATTGTAAATCTTTCTTAAACAAGTTATTCAAGTCCATCATGTGTCCTCAATATGTGCTCCACATGTTGTAGAGTCAGTGCTTCTAAAGGTTTGACAGAACTTTGATTTATGAAGCTACCTATGCCACAAGGGTAGTTGTTACATGGGCCCTTGCAGAACTCAAGCTTAATGCTGTAGGCCACAGTGCAAGTCATTTAACTGTAACTTTTGAAAGCACAAATAACTCAAACTGTGCACAAGTTGAGAGTCACTGCTGCTGCAGCAGCAGTCACTACCAGCTCCGCCCACAAGATAATTGGCAAAACTGCTCTTGATATACAGATAAAATACAGTGCAAATAAGCACATCAGTCTGTGGTATTTGGGTTATCCGTTTAATTAAATTTTGAGCTTTGAATTTTGGCTGAGAGTTACTTCTGCCTACAACCAGCTCAGCCTTTCGAAAGATGGGTGGATATAATGTTTTTTTACTGCGGTTTATTTTCTTAATGCTTCCAGTGATGGAATGCTTTGAGAAAGAGGTTTTATTTCCTTCCCCTTTCTTGCCAATTAATTTTTAATACTAGCATAATTATAGCATATAATTTGTGGACTTGCTTTGTATAAACAAAACTATTAACCACTCCTCTGGAATCACTTGTGTTAAGACTCTAAGAAACAGATCACTTCAGAGATCTCGTACTTTAGTACCATACTCTAGAGCACAGTGGTAGCTGCAGCAATGCGACTCTTCAGAAATCCAGACACAGTATGTAGAGCTTTTATTTGTTAGCTTTTAAGCATCATTCTGCATTTTGACGTTTTTAAATCTCTAAAGTATATTAGGAAATATATTGCAGCAAAGGAAAAAGAATGAAAGATGTAAATCTAAGAAAGTTAATCCGTGTGCATTAATGGAAATAATCATAAAATTAAAGATGGTTTATTCCAGGAATGATTAAAATATTTTTCTAGATTCTGTACTCTATTGCTCCAGTGTAATGTGTTTAGAACTCAGAAGATGTCTGAGTTAATAATTCTGTAAATCCATGTTTTTATCAGTTTAACTTTTTGAATCATATGCAATTAAGGGTTTTTTTTGTTGTTGTTAGGTTTTATCTCTTTGCTCTTTATAGACTGTTTCTATAAATTGCTAATTACTTTAACAAAAAATATAGAGCCCTTTTTAGGTCAAGGTTAATAAAAAATGCTGGTAGAGTTTTTATTTTAGAATAAGTAGAATATGACTTACTTATGTATTGCAATGTGAAATAAAACAAGTCCATAAACATCTGAATGGAAATATTATATCTGAACTTCTCTGATGTTAGTTAGAAGGCTTGCACATAATGCCCCTGTCTTCTAGTGCAGAATTAGAATTAATCCACAAGTACATAAATACCTGCCCATTTCATCATGTTCCATCTCTCTGCTCTTCCTTTTGACAAACCTAATTTATCGCTGGTCATTTCTAAGAGACCTCTGCTTTTTTCAGTAACCTTTATCACTTTTTTAAAAGTCTCTGGAAACGGGAAGCCTGATACTTTCTTAAAAAATGCAATTTCCTTCACAGTAGGCCTTTGAAAAATGCCTAGTACCTCCTCGCAGGAATCGACTTCCAACAATCCCATCAGTACTGTAAAATCAATCCAAGTAGTCTTTTAAGGTGGGTCTCCTGAGCGTTCTCCATGTCTTTGGCTTGAGCCCCCTTCTTCAGGGTGGACTTTCTGCGCTGGACTTCAAGAAATTCCCCAGGGCAGTTTCTTTGCGCTGTTTATCCAGTGCCACATTTCTTTATCCCAAAACCTCACGCCTCAAGTTACTTTGTTTATTTTTGTGTTTTCCAGCAACATAAAAGGCTTCAGTTGCATCCTCTGAACACTGGCACCTCAGCACATCTGCCACTTTAAGTGAAGGAAGAAAAAAGCATGCTACAAAAAAACAGAAAAAAAAAAGGCTAGCCACTGGAGAAATGTGTCGACTGCACGTATTTGTTTTTATTTAGGTGACCTCTATGATGTTGCATGTTGTCCTTTCCAAGAGGACAAAGAGCTTTGGAAATGTCCGTGACGTTCCTGGCTCTATAGGGTTATGTCTGTTGTGTAAACGCGCACATGCACTCTCACATGCATCGAAGAGAGGAAGTCATTTTATTTTACACAAATCAGCTACTTAAAGTAAATTGAGATATATAGAATTTACCAATGAAATGAGTGATTTGATGTGAATAAAAGAGGTGGTGTGTTGTAAATCAGTACTGACAGCCAAATGGGAAAAATTGACAGAGCACTGTAATCACTCCCAACATCCACTGAAGTTATTGATCCAGAACCTCTATAATCCCCTTCACATAACACAAGCAATTTCATATAATACCTGTAATAACAGTGCATTCAAACTCAAGTAGCCATCAGAAGCTTTGTATCTAATGGCGAAGCAGGCCTCTGCTGAGTAAGTGTAACAACTAGAGCACAAAAACGCCGATGACTCTCTCCTTTCATAGGTAACGGCCTGTGATAAGAGCTAGTTCAGAAGATAAACAGTTCCTAACGCCAAGGAAAATGAGCTATTAATTGCCTGCTCGCTAAATACTGTTGTAAAGGCCTAAAGCCCTGGGTGCAAAAAGGGGAGAGCGTAAAGCAGGATTTGGGGACCGATAACCGCCGGGCGCTACCCACATGGCAGCTATCTGATGTTAATTACAAGAGGGGAAGGAGGGCTGAGAGGTATTTAGATGCCGGGTCATTACATCCTTCCCAGGTGTTTTTCCCATGAAATGTTCCACCCGTTTTACAAGCTCCTTCTCTGGCTGATGGATTATTCCACCGCCTTATCAAAGCTTTGCCAGCTCCTCATTAATATATAGAGCGAGCGGTGCGGTTCTATATATCATTGTCTTCTTCTCGGGGAGGGCTAATCAGTCAGGCATTATCAGCCCGTCAGCAGAAGGCAGGCAATCAGGCCTGACAGCGGAGAATCATGGGAGAGCAGGGAAGGTTAAATGAGGCTGACAGTTGTGATAATGATGATTATACTATAAATTAAGATATGATGATAAAGGAGAATAAAAGACACAATCTGAAGCAATATTTGGTTTAACATGTCTCTCTTTTTCGGTACTGTTAAATGGCCATAACATTTATCACGCCGAACAAGAATGGACATTTAACTACCATGATAAAATAGGACAGCATCAGATTGAAAACCCAACAAGTTGTGATTATTGTGTCAGGCACTTTTCCACTGGTTGAAAAAACTGGAGATAGAGCATATGTTATAATCATTCATGCATTATTCTGCAGAATGAAAAGAAAATAGATCTATTTTAGAAATGTCTTCCAGACTTCTAGATAAAAAAAAATCCAAAAGGAAAAAATTAATATATTCTCCTGCTTCCAAGATCATTTTTATCAATGAAACTATAGGAAGCTAAGCGATAGTTCGGCCCTGCCACCTCCTCCGAATGGATGCGTGTATTTATTAAAAGACGATTTGGAGGATTTGTAACTGTTTTACCATTCCTTCCTTGTTAAGCAAAATGCTGTAAATGAAACTACAGAGCATCAATACTTCCTTTTTAAAGATTACTTTCTTGACAGTCAGTGAAAATAAATAGGTTCACACAGGTGAAATTAAATAAGAATCAGCATGGTTTGACTGTGGGAACATGTGATACTGACGGCCTCGTGCTCCTGTTTGTTTAGATGGACATATGATATATTTATCATTTCTTTATGAAGTTTATGATTAGGGTACTTACTAATTCCTAATAAATATCATCGGTCTGTGAAAATGATGTTGATTAAGATCAGTTTAGGCTGTGGCTTAGCCCGATGCATCTACATGCCATAGGTCAGGACAACCAGACCGGCCTGGAGAGAGAGCCCTCTGCCTGTGAGTGTGCTTGCCATGTCCTGAAAGGAAGGAAAAAGTGTGGAAGGGAAAGTATAAAACCTCCTTTTTGTAAAAGCGTAAGTTTCAGAATAAGTCAAACGCAAGCAGCCAATATGTCTGCAAATAACCACTCTGTTTCCCACAAATATGCTGAAGAAATAATTATATAAGTACATAGAGATCTTTGTATAAAATAAAAGTTAATGATTTTCAGAAGCATACAATTTCTGTGTCCCAGAGCTGACCATGTTCCTATTGCAAAGGCAAAACCTCAGACTGAGCCAATGGCATAAAGCCATGATCTTACATACTGCGATGTGCGTGCGTATATTTTTGTATAACACACTCATGTCATGCATCTGTATCTGTGATAGACTTGCAAGTCCATCACTTACCAAATATATGCAAAGAGCTAAAAATTTAATAAATCACTGGATTATTTGGTTTCTACCTGATCTCTGAAATGGAGCTTTCGTTTTAGACATAGAAGAATAAATAAACTTCAATTATTTTATGCTGTATTAATGTGACAGTACAGGAGAGAGAAACAAATATTTTAAAAGTTCACATCTTTATTTGCTCCAACTCTCCTTTATGACCTCAAGATTGGGAAGTAGTCTCAGTATAGAAGCTGGTTATTAATTGTAGAAGTGATTGAGATGACTGTGCAAGTCACAGACACAATGATTTGCTTTATAAATTAAACAAAGTTAGCCCGCATCAAGCATCCCATGAAACACGAGTTCTCTGAAAGCTGCTCAGACACTACGGTGATGGCAGTCACTTAAGTGCCCTAGACAAACAGAAATCTTTGCTGTGATTATAGTGATTACCTTTTCTGCCGTGACTGACTCAATGGAAATAAAACCAGAGCTATTTTGTAGCAGGTTACCAAAAAAAAAAAAAAAAAAAAAAACACCTTGACACAACTGCTGTAGTATTGCTTTTTCACTGGAAATGGCCTATTGTCTAGTGCACTTTAGAACAGTATTTTTATTATTTGATCAGTTCAGGATTTATCAGAGCAGTGAAAATCGCGCATGTTCCTCTCATACAGATGTAAAGGAAGGACCACAGATGAGTTTAGAAACCTGGCAGCCTGTAATGGAAATGTGTATGCAACTAGGCTGTGCGGTCTGCTCTTCAGGAAAACCCAAAGATAGTCATTATTAGAGGACAAGGCAAGAGCATGGAAAAATACAAAGAAAGAAATGTGATCAAATGGATCCCACGCTTTATTTCTGTCTCTCTTCTATACCGTACTTAGCCTTGTTTGAATTTGAAGCATGTTGCTGTGCCTGAATAAAATCACTGGAGCTCTTTATGAAGATAGGGAATTTGTTTTGCTGTTTATCCTCCCTAAGATCAAGGTTTTATTAAAGGAGCAACACTGCTTCAGAGACTTTCTCAGTAGCTTACGTTCCATCAGTTCAAGTGCATACTGAAGATATATTCGCAGGACTTCAGTCCAATAAACCAGTGGGTTTTAGTGAGATAATATATTTCTTCTAAAAGGTAGAGAGGGGATAAGCCTGGTGCAATCAGGAAAGAGGGAGGAGACCAGTGGAAAGATTATGCCTCCCTATTTTAGGGAGATCCATTTCTAGAGTCAAGGCAGTCTGTGCAAGAGCAGATTCAACTTGCGTTCCTATAGAAGGGTGCTGAAATACAGCATAAATGAAATAATTACATACTAAAATACAACTCTGGCTAATCTGGAAATAAACCAAAGTTGTTAGGTGGGTTGGTTGAGGAGATGTGTGTGATTAAAAGCAAGCTGTTTTCAAAGCCTTTATTAATTTGCTGAGTTGTGGAGCTTGTAACCTCTGTTGGGATAAATATCACTTACTGAGCTCAGAAGTCCTACATAGGTAATGACCAAACTGAGATTCAGCTCAGGGCACATCAGAACAAGCTGGCAATTTCTTTTGGGGGCCATAGCAACTCCCCTGAACTCAGACTGAGGTGCAACAAGGATTTCCTCTGAGGAGGTTTTAGCCATTGTTCGTGCTTGGGTAGTAAGGTTCAAGAACCTTTGTCTTCCTTCCAAATTCTTCTTCCCTCTCCTTCCCCCTCACCTCACTCTCCTTAGTGGTCCAAGCATAAGGAGTGTGCCCCCACAGTAGATGGCCACTGCCAACACCAGCCAAGTCTGAAATGCTTAGCTGAGACTCATTAGTCTTGTTATAAAAACGCGATTGGAAGCATGGTTTATCATTTGGAGGTAAGGTTCTAATTTTGGCACATAGGAGGCTGCAGGCAGGAAAATATCTTGTTCCTTATTCCGTTTTATTAACTTTGTTTTGTTCGCTTGAGCCTAGCACTGTGTTAGACTTTGAATAATCACAGCCGTACAGGTAGCTCCAGTGGAGTGAATGAGAGGCTTTTTCAAGGGCTCTGCTCCCTGCAGAAATGATTTGTACCTCTGCCTGATTGTCACTAACAGAAAATGAGAAATAGGAACATTCAATGCAAAGTAATGTGTTCTGTACAATTACTGGATTAATAATTTTATTCCATTACTGTGTGGGGAGAGAGGACATCAGGTTGAAGATCTGCAATTCTAGTATATTTCTAAGCGTCCTGTTAAGAGAGTGAGCAAGGGTCAGGAAACTTAATTATGCCATAACTAGATAGAAATTGCCAAGTGATAAAAAGAAACATCCAGCCAGATTCAGCAGGAAATTACAGCTTTAATAATATAGCATAATGCCTACTTCTATACAATTATTGGAGAGACCCTGAATGATTTTAAATAACAGGCTTGGTTTTCCAGTAACGACAGGGGAAAAAAAAATCTGAAAATGACATTTTGCATTTTGCTGTCAATATTTTTTTCTGAGTTTTGGGGGGTGGCTTTTTTTTAAGATTAAATTATTAAAAATCGCATATTTACTCGTGGTAATGTGAAAGTGCTATTATTCTGAAATGAGAGAAAGGTTATATTTATGGAGGAATTTATATTTGTGGAAATTAAACCCATGGAATCACACTTATGGTCTATTGTGCTTCTGCATTGTATTTGTAATTTTGAAACGAAAAAGCAAAGCGTACTGAAATTTATGTGAAAAACTTAGGACTGAGTGGTTTTGGTTTACGATCCCAGGTTTCTTCCACACTATGGCCGTGTTTGTGCCCAGTACCTCCCGAGTGATTTTATTTCGGTAAAATGCTTGTGAACAGATTAAAGATACACTTGCATGCTGATACAGGATTTCCTCATAATTCTGTAGGCTTTATGAAAGATTTTTTAAAAATACTATTTTAGCATAAACAAAACTCTTCATCCTAATGACAAGCAGCTTTTTTTTTTTCCTCCCCTCCCAGATGAAATAGGATATTTTAAATATTAAACTCTTATCACCTTCGTAAACACTGCGTGTGATATTAAGGCCTTTTGCAATATACGTGCATGTGTTTGTCCATTTATTTCTAATGTAAGAAGGAAAAGTCATTTCTGGTGCTAACCCAGGAGAGCCCAGCATTTCATTTTGTATTCTGAGGATGCAGATTAATCAACCTGACTCTCTTACCCAGGGCTAGCCATTCTGCCTAGAAATCTGCATATCTGCATATTACTGTTCTTCCCTGAATTTAATTTCCTACAGGAGCTGATATTAATCACCCTGTTTAAACAGAGGGGATTTGGGGTCTATACAAATATGACATTTTTTTATGGAAGTTGAGGAATATTTTCTCCTTTTTTTCATTATTACTTAAAGAGACAATGACATAGTGCTTTACAGAAAACTATAGGAGATTATTTTTGTTTATTGGAGCTCATATATATTTAGTTTAGATTTTAATCGTAGAATATGGCGCACCACGAGAACCATTTTACCTTTCTCCTTCCAGAGTCTCCTCCAGGCTTCATTGCAAATGATGAAATGGAGTTGGGCCGTGACTGTCTCAAATCCATCCTAGCTGAGAAAGTTTATTTAAACCCTTTATGTAAATGGCGTCCCGGTTTCCTCACCTGTGTGCCAAGCCCCAAGCAAGTAGGCAAGCATTTCCACTCCCCTTTTTAGCAAGCTGGTGAACCCAGGCAGAGAAACGTGGCTCACTCATTGCATCACCACTGAAATCCAGGAGCTAGGTGGGAATCTTCTTGTGGGTTTTAGCAGCCCTGCATCCTCTGCAGGTGCTCAGGGAAGCACCGAGGAGCTGTGACACTATCACCGAGGGGTGGGAAAAGGAAATTAGCTGGTACGCTGCCCACCACTCCTTTGGCAGGTAAATCTGTAGCTACACACAAGGCCACCAGCTCGCTCTCTCTGTGGCCACAATATTTGGTTGCCCGGTGAAACCTCACGGCTGATAACTCCTTGTTGTCTCCAGGTGAGAACAAAGACGATTTCATGATGGCAGCGGCAGAGAAGCCTTCACTGTCCTACCTTAAAGCCCCCTCCATATTTTGTGTTTGAAAGTGGAGAACAATGAACTGTCACTGTATGACTCCACTGATGTCAAGCGCATTGTATCAGGCAGGAATTCGGTCCAATCCGTCTGTCCCTCAGCCAGTATTACTTGGCATATTTTATTTTGGCTGCCTAGACTGCAGTTATGGTCCAAGCACAAACAACTCAGAAGAACAACATGCTTGGAAATATGTGCCTGCATACCCCAGGAGTCTCTGCCAGCTGGAAAAAGAGAGCATACATCAGTTACTGACTAGATATACTGCCCTTGTTAAAAAACGAACCTGCCATCCAGGTTTTTGTTTAAATTTATACCCCAGCCCATTGTGGCACTCCGGGTTAATTTGGATCAGCACCTTCTTTGCAGAGCTCTCTGATGCAGCCTTTTTTTTTTCCTGGGGCTGGGTCCTTTCACAGGAAACCCAAGTCTCCTGCCTAAGAGGTATTTTTCTCTCTCTTATTTACACGCCCCGAAACTTCCTGAGAAAGCATTCGACACTGCATCCTTCCTGCTCTCCCTATCAAAAAATACATACAGGCATCAATTAGGCAAAAATTTAAAAACTGAATTGCTGACTGTTTTGCAGTCAACAGGAGTACAGAATAGATATAATAGAGAACAAATTTTCACGTAAGTTGTGATGGAGACTTGTTCCTTTATTTACAGAGGTTAAATAACAGGGTTTTAGCTAGATAAGGTCTGCTTTCTGTCTGAGCTCCTGGCTCTGCAAAACCCTGCCTTACAATTCCCAGAGAGGTATCGCCAGCAGTTTCACTGGGTCTGCTCAAGCAAATAATTCAGCGTGCTGCAATGTAAAATCAAGGCAGGGGGTTGTAGGTCTCTGATAAAAAGTCATAGTGGGGTTTTTTGGGGGGGGGGGGTTGGGGGGGTTTTAATTATTATTTTCATTTCTGACCTAAAACTAAATTTGAGATTAATCGAAGTTTGGTTGTTGCTTTTTTTTTTCCTTTTCCTAAAAATTTCCATAAGGTTTTAGAAATGCTCTTCTGGTTTAGAAAACTTTCCTAGTAAGGTAAAAAATACACAGCCACTGTGACTAACCCAACATTTTCTGGAGGATTTATTATCAAAGGTCTTGGCATCACTGTGAAGAGATTACTAGTATTCATATCATTCTTCCTGAACACCTAGGCTGTTATATTTTCACTGCCTGTTACAAATCACAAGGGTATCGCCCCAGGCAAATAAGAGCTTAGCATGTTTATCTGTCTGTGCTAATAGCATTTCATTTGAAGTCTTAAAAGTCACAAGTGGCTTAAAAGGGCACCGTTACATGACTTCATACTTCATTGCAAAACGACAAGGTCCAGTTTGATTTGTTCTGCTTTGAAGTGTTCATGTCCCTCAGCTGCCAGATTGCAGCCTTTTCCTATTCAAACTTGGAGCACGATCCCCTTGAACCAAGACGCAGCCTTCGCTACAGAACAGGGACAACTTTGCATGTAAAAATGCTGTTTTCAAACTTAGTCCTAGGGCTTCCATTGGTGTGGTATTATCCTCTGTGACTTGCTTTAGACCTAGCTTACCTGCAAGGAAATAAGGTTGGGTAAAATCACAGGTTTTTAATTACCTTAGACTAATTGTCTGCATTCACATGGAAGCTAGAACTGAAAATTATTTCAGAGCATTAAAATAGTGTTCTGTATCCTTATAGAAAAATTTAAAGGTACCTAACAGTGATAGCCTGGCTTGAGTGTGTTCTTCCTGACATTTGGTAGGCTTTAGTTAATTTATAATAAAAATGTTTCCATCTTAAAGTTTGTGTACCTGCAGGGTGGATTATCTTTAGGAAATAGTAAATGTGAAATACAACACAGTCAATGTCTCTAAACGAGGGCAGATATTTAAAGCTTTGCTGAATCATCGCCGAAGATAAATCCATGTTTTCTTACTTGTCTTTGACAAAGCTTTTCTGAGACAGAAATACAGGTACTAGGAATAGCCCCAGTTGTTCTTTGTTAAAGAGAAAATAATGTCATATTGCTAGAAACACATAATAATAGATTTTTCTTTCTGATGCAAATCTAAAATATTTTCATGCAATTACAGCAACAGAAAACTTGGTTCACATAGTTCCTTGCACATACACCTTCCTCAGGGCAATGTAGCTACACCTAACTTTTGAGCACAGTATGAGTGCTCTACACTGATTTGGAATGGAAGTGTATAAGTTTTTGAAACTTTGGTGTGATCACACAGGATTAAATCTCAGAACATTTGGAAAAAAAAACTTTTTTATTGCACTTGTACTTATCAGAGGCAATTTTGTAATGCAGATTTCAGTTAATAGCAGAGTAAGAACTGCAGAACAGGTAAATTCATTTTCTTTTTAAAATGTTTAATGTCCGGAATTGATTGACATAGTGCTTTTAGCAAGAAACATCCTTTGGTATAATATACATGGTGGTAACATATGCATATATTTTCCAGCTACAAAACAAACACCAATGCTTTGTTTCACAACAAATATTGTCATCTTGAAAATATGCCTGGCTTGGGTTAACATGCTTACACCACATTTTTGCAATGGCAGGTGTGAGATTTTCTGTAAATAAATCCATCAAAGAGTAAAAAGGGAAGGAATTGTTCTGAATTAAATGATTATACCTGTAAATCTTGTAACAAGAAGATATCTTACTTTTCTTCAAGAAACAAGACAAGAGGCAGTGACAGGAATATTTTTTATTTGAGTCTTTTTCTATAACCAGATTCTTATTTATTTTACTGAAATCAGAAGAGTGTTCTGATCTCCAAGAAACTGAGTGGGGAAGATGTATGTCAGAAGAAAAGATAATTGATGGTAAACGTCAAATATTAAATCTTGATCTGGTTATTACCCAGCATATTAGCTATGTAAGTAGCTTAACAATTACAGCTGTGATTGACTAGGTGGGATCCAAAATCCTAAATATCAACTGCCAGAAGGGATAATTATAACACATTAGCACCTGCGTGCTTAGACAAGATTGACAACTCCAGTCTAACATCTGCTTAATATCACTTTCATACTTTTCATATTTTTTTTATTTTAGAAAGGAATAACAAAGATTTTCTTGAAGCATAACAATAATTCAGCATCCATGTTACACATTCAGTTGATTATAGTTGCTTGTTGTGTTTGGTCATGTTTTGCACTGACACATTCAAAATTAAATAAAGGCTTTTTGGGATTAAACAGTCACAGTTGTGGTGTATTTTTGACAAAATGTACCTGTCAGAATCATGTGAAGAAATCCCAACAAGTGGGCTGCTCTTCAGTCAGCTGGGCTGGCCAATGCAATTTAACAAAAAAAAAATTAAAATGGGTTGGACTCCCACCATGGAAGCAATAGCGAGAAGACTATTCAGTATTTGACATGAACAGCACAGTGAAACTTCCCTGATCAGCTGTTCACAGAGGTGACACAAAATGTTCCCCTCCCAGCACCAATCCTGACTGCCCCAGCTCTGTGGGTAAGGCCCACCTTGGGATGCACCCTGCAGAAGTTCATCCCTCATGGCACTTGGCTTTGTACCCATCCAGCCTCACACCCTCACACCTGTTTCCCCCTGGGTCTTGATCCCAGACAGTCTCAGATGCAATTTGCAGCAGGGTCGACCCTGGTCTCAGGTGTCACAGGTTCCAGGGACCTCTTTCAGGGCTGCTCTGCGTCTAGTTCTGAGGGACCCCCCTCCCAGTGAATTCTGACAGTGCGCTCTGCCCAAATGCATGTGTTGCTTTCTTCATATTTGCTCCCAAACACATAAGAGCATAAGAGCATTACCTGAGCAATAACACCAGCACAACCAACTTGGATGTGCAATGCAGAAACACCTTTCCTGGGCACAAAACTGATGGAGCTGGATTATGGCCTCATAAGAGAGGAGGGTGGCAATATGCCACCATTATGATATAAGCTGCCATTATGATATAAGCTGCATTAAGCACAGACATCATTGCTCTTTTGTCTTATGGGACAGAGATGACATTTCTGTGTTCTTCTGTGCTGGGGAACCTCAGCAACTGAGGCTGCTCTTGATCTCATCGGGAATTTTATGTCATTTTTAACTGCAGCAGGCCAGAATTTCTCACAGAAAAATATATAATTGTTAGAATAAATACTCTCTGACTGGACAGATGAATCCATTTAGTAGAAAACTGTTAAAAAGTGAACATTTTTTAAAAGGGGGATGGGTGGGGGGGGGGGAGGAAACTTCATTGCCTGTGGGCTGATCTTTACAATAGACCAACGGTAGCTAATTTTACATGAAGTACTTCAATGCCTTCAGTGCGCTATGAAGTCGTGTGACTCTCTCCCATCTCTTGGAGTTCAATCCTAAGTGCCTGTTCAAGTTCAGTAAAGGTTGTTCAAGTATAGACTATTCAGACATGAAGTCATGGCACACTGACTCACAAGCAGTGCCAGCAAAGCCTACAGAGGCAGAGTACACCTGATGGATATGTGGCAAACTCTGCTACCAAAAGAAATCCTTTCAGTGATTTCTAACCAGCTTTGATGTGTTTTCTACATCATTAATTTCACTGTTCTTTACATTCATTCTTGTCCTGGTTCCAGCTAGGGTAGAGTTAATTCTTGTTCTAGCAGCAGGTGGAATGCCGTGTTTGGGAGTTAGGGTGAGACCAGCACTGATAACACCCCCATGTTTCTACTTGTTGCCAAGCAGTCAAGGACTTTTCAGTTCTTCATAACAAGAAGGTGAGGGACACACAGGAAGCTGGGAGGGGACACAGCCAGGACAGGTGACCCAAACTGGCCAAAGAGAATATTCCATGTCAATTATATCATGCTCAGTATAAGGGTGGTCAGTGGGGGAGGAAGGGCACAGCTTCAGGACGTGAGGTTTTGGGGATGATCCGGACAGCTCTGGGCTGTAAGGCCTGGGGTGTGTGGTTTGGTGAGAAACTATATCCTGTATCACCATTTTCATATATTTTATTATAAAGTCCTATCATTATCTCTCTCTACTCTCCCAGTAAACTGTCCTTATCCCAACCTGTGAGGTTTGTCTTTCTTTGTTGGTCTTCTTTTCTATCTTTTCAGCTGCGGCATTTTAGAGAGAGCGGCTGCGTGGTGTTCAGCTCTAGGCTGGGGCCGAAACAAGACAATTCTGATGTCATGTTTTATTTCAGTGTTACAGAGTTTTTTTACCATGCTTCAGCCATGGGTTTCACTGCATGAGCAGGTCAAAGCTGCAGGAAGGGAAGACTCTCCCTGAAGCCATGCACGTGCCTCATAACTCATCGTCACACAAGAGATACCTACTGCCTGTGTCTGTGAAAACATGCAAAGCCCCAGCCACAGTTGGGCCTCTGATGCACCTGAACATAAACCCAAATCTCACATTCCTCTGCATTGTCATCCTTTGCCCTCTGTTTGTAGTGTAACTGTAGCACCACTGACATTTTCTTCAACCTCTCCCTGTAGTCTGATGCCAGTTTCTGAACTTTACCTCTCATAGTGTAAAGACATTTCAATTTTTCTCAGTCAGCTTAGTTCACACTTCTATGAATACATCTTAAGAACACTTATTTGATGGTACTAATAGTGACATTTTTCTCTATTTTCACCATAAGCACAGTCAAACACTGGAGCAGGCTGCCCAGGGACGTTGTGCAGTCTCCATGATGGGAGGTTTTCAAGACACAACTTCATAAAGCCCTGAACAGTCTCTGATTGCAGTGACTCCTCTTCAAGCAGAAGGGTACATAAGGGGCTTCATGAGGTCCCTTCTGACTTGTATTTTCCTATGATTCCAATTTCTATGAAAAATTCTGGTACCTTCCATTTGCCAGAGTGTATAAGAAAGATGTCATAGGAGTGAAGACAATCAGAGCACTGGATCATCTCTCCTGTGAAGAGAGGCTGAGAGAGTTGGGTTTGTTCAGCCTGGAGAAGGCTCTGGAGGGACCTCATAACAGCCAGTAACTGAAGAGGCCTATAGGAAAGCTGGAAGGGAATTTTTAGAAGGGCATGTAGTGATAGGACAAGGGGGAATAGTTTGAAATTGGAAGGGGATAGATTTAGATTGAATATTAGGAAGAAATTCTTCACTATGAGAGTGGTGAGTTACTAGAATAGGTGTCCTTCCAGGGGTTTGGAACTTCATCTTTAAGGTCCCTTCAAACCCAAATCAGTCTGTGATTCCGTGATTCTGTGAATGTCTGTCTCATTCGCCCTGATATTATCAGCTATTTTTAAACCCTAAACTATTCTGCATCTTTCAGAATGTTTATTAAAACATTAACATCAATAGGTTAGAATATCCACGTAACTAAAGCCTTTTACATCATATTTAGATACCACTGCAGTACCAGTGCTTTTCTAAAGTTCATGTTATTGGCAGATATTTACAATGAAAGAAGCTGCAGGACTGAATTTTGCAGTCCTGGAGATACAGCAACATTCTGATTTTCACAAAATACTTCAATATGCTGGATATTGTTGGATATACATACAATGACAAAAAAAAGTTTTTTTGCATGTATTACGTTTTCTATTTATAATGATCTCATTATAATTTAATTTAAAGAAGCAGTTGTTAAAGTTGAAGTGGAAAATGTAACTTAATTTAGAATTGATTAAATGTCTTTTGGTTTCTAAGTAAACATTGTCAATGAAGAAATATCCCAACAGAACTGTACTATTCAGGCTACTATTAAAAAAAGATTTGATTTTTTAGTGACAGGACAACAGAGGAATTATAAATCTCCTAACATGCTTTTGCATGTGACATGATGACGAGAAACAATTTACAGCTTATTTGAAGGGAGACCATACAAAATTAGTGTCCTAAAATTTATGCTGAGATTATTTTTTTTTTTTGGTGCTTGCTGGAAATGAAGTGTTTTTGTATGGAATTATAGTTCCTCACATCCAAAACCTGATGCAGCTCCTGAAATTTGTTAATATAGTATATCCTGTATCAAGATGGTCAGTTCTGAAAGGGAGGAGACTAGTAATTTGGCATTTCTACATCTTCAAATCCATTGACTGAGAGGGGAAACAGGGATGAAGGCTGCCATTCACTCCTTTGGCTTGCCACTGCTGTCCATTCTTCCCTGTAAAAGAGGCTAAGATAACAGTTTTGCCATTTCTCTGCAGACTAACATTTTTTTTTTTACATTTTGTCATGTTCCTTCCATTAATAGACATTTCAAAGGAGGTCACGGTACCTAAAATAGACTAGTCTCTAATATCTTAGCATCATTAAGCTGATAAAATTATACAGTGATAACAGTTATATAAATGCATGATTTTGCAGACTAGGAACTGCATATATGAGTGCCTTGCTCACGCTCTTCAAGTTTTGTAGCTGTTCTATTGCCTGACTCATTGGATGATCAACAGTTACACAGCATAATAAAAGTAGGCTACAAAAAATAAGTGAGATTTTTTATTATTCTTATAAATTTATTGTATTTCCTTTGTTAACTTCCTGGGAAGTTTGGCTTTATAAAATTTAGCTGTAGTTAGTGTTTTTTGAGAAAATTTAGGGTATAGTTTCCTTAGTTCGGGCCTTTTTAGCATCACTGGTTGTCCCTTTCTTACAGTATTCTGAGTAACATTCAGCCCTATTACTGCTCTAAAACATTCAGGAACTTCATTTCAAGTTCATTTATAACTTCATAATATACATAAAAGTTAAAACAGCACTTCTCCTGTGTGTAAATGTTCGTGGTTTTTTGGGTTTGTTTTTTTGTTTGTTTGTTTGTTTGTTTTTTGTGGCATAGCAGTGCAGTCAATATAGAAAAATGTAAGTTTGTATATGGTGGAAGGACTGTTTTCTCACCTGTTGCCCTAGTCTGTATTCATATAACTTCCCAGATTCTGTATCAATCCATACTGGTTCTAAATTAAAGTGGTTTATATACAAATGTTATCACTTTGCTCTGTATGCCCTTCTAGACAACTATTTTGCTTTACACAGCTTTGACCCATTTAAGTTTAGAAACCATTTCCCCCTTTTTCACCCCAGAGTCCCTTACACAACTTTCCCAATCTAGCATTTGCTTTCGTTATAACTTTTGAAAACACATTACTGTAGGTGTCAATGACAGACAGACCAAACTGACTATATTTTCTTATTAATCATTCCCTGGCTTCTACAAAGAATGCTGGTAGATTGAAGAGACATGATTTGTCTTTACAGCAGCCATTCTGGTTTGTCCTTAGCACATTCGAGCACTTGATGGACAACATTTTTATCAGACAAAATAAATAAATAAATAGAGAGATAGAGAGATAGATAGATAGATAGATAAATAGAATCCTCATCTAAATGGCAAGATGCTACGTAGTGATAAGGGCAATCAGATCTCCTTCTTCAGGCTGTTAGATGATCACAGATACAGCAGTAGTGTTTGCAAGCTTCCCCACTGATAGGTAGAGCAAATAATTTACAATGAATAATGCATCCAATGAGTTTAGCCTCTCTATCTGATTGTGGCATATGCACAAGCAGTCCATGATTTTGTCTAATCTATTCATTATTCAAAGTATTTGATTAGTTTGGGGTGAGCTTTTTTAACTCTATGTACCATTTTCTATGAATGTACACAATTTGATTTACTTTAGTTATTTGTGATTGATCAGGCAAGTCATGAGGGTAGTAACGCTGTTTTGCGGAACATACTTGTGTGGCACCTTTGTCAGTACTAATACATGCAAGCAAAGAAAAAATTTCAGTGAAGAGGACCTTAACTCTGATTTTCAGTTTTGCTTTCCTTTTTTGTCAGTATCACTCAGTTTCATGGAAACTCACAAAAGAGGCAAAAACTAGGATCACTCAGAGGCCAGTAAAAAAAGTCTTGCTTACTGTGAGACATTTTGATTGCTCACAGAATCACAGAACTGTGGGGGTTGGAAGGAACCTTGAGAGATCAAGTCCAACCCCCCTGCCAAAGCAGGTTCCCTAGAGCAGGTTGCACAGGTGGGCATCCAGACAGGTCTTGGATGGCTCCAGAGAAGGAGACTCCACAACCCCCCTGGGCAGCCTGTGCCAGTGCTCCGTCACCCTTACTGTGAAGAAGTTCTTCCTCGCATCAGTGTGGAACCTCCTGTGGTCCAGCTTGTGGCCATTGCCCCTTGTTCCGTCCCCACAGGCCACTGAAAAGAGGTTGGCCATCTCCCTTTGTCTCACACTCTTCAGATATTTATAAACATTGTTGAGTCATCAACAATGATGTCTCCTCATCATTGAGGAGACATCAGTCTCCTCTTCTCAAGGCTGAACATCCCCAGCTCACTCAGCCTTTCCTCACAGGAGAGATGCTCCAGGTCCTTCATCATCTTTGTGGCCTCCACTGGACTCTCTCCAGGAGATCTCTGTGTATTTTGTACTGGGGAGCCCAGAACTGGACACAGAACTTCAGATGAGGCCTGACCAGGGCAGAGTAGAGGCGGAGGATCACCTCCTTCAAGCTTCTGGCTGCTCTCCTCTTAATGCACCCCAGTATCCCATTGGCCTTCTTGGCCACCAGGGCACACTGCTGGCTCATGGCCAACCTGTCATCCACCAGGACCCCCAGGTCCTTCTCTGCAGAGCTCCTCTCCAGCAGGTCATCCCCCAACCTGTACTGATACTGGCAGTTGTTCCTTCCCAGGTGCCAGACCCTACACTTGCTTCTATTGACCCTCATCTGGTTCCTCACTGCCCAGCTCNTGTGGGGGGGAGACAGTATCAAAAGCCTTGCTGAAGTCAAGGTAGATGACATCCACTGCTCTCCCTCCATCCACCCAGCTGGTGATGACATCGTAGAAGGCTACAAAGTAGGTCAAGCATGATTTCCCCTTGGTGAATCCATGCTGACTACTCCTCATAACCTTCTTTTCTTCCAATTGCTTGTTGGTGGCATCCAGAACAAGCTGTTCCATCACCTTTCCAGGGACAGAGGTGAGACTGACCGGCCTGTAATTACCGGGGTCCTCCTTCTTGCCCTTTTTGAAGACTGAAGTGACATTGGCTAACCTCCAGTCCTCAGGCACCTCTCCTGTTCTCCAAGACCTGTCAAAGATGACAGAGAAATCACCAGAAAAATCACTAAGAAATCACCTCTGCCAGCTCCCCTCAACACACATGGATGCTTCCTATCAGGGTCCATGGATTTGTGGGCACTGATCCCACCTAGATGCTCCCAGACCACCTCTTCCTCAACCGGAGGGAAGTTCTCCATTTCTGAAACTAACTTTCTTCCTTCCAGGGTCCGGAAGACCTGAGAGGGAGTATTTGAAGTGAAGCCTGAAGAAAAAAAGGCATTCAGTATCTCCACCTTCTCAGCATCCCCTGTTAACAGGACAACCTCCTTGTTCAGCAGGTGACCCACATTTTCCCTAGTCTTCCTCCTGCTGTTCACATATCTAAAAATACCCTTCTTATTATCCTTTATGTTTTTTGCCAACTTCATTTCCAGGTGGGCTTTAGCCTTCCTTGTCACATCCCTGCAGGCCCTGACAACTTTCCTATACTCCTCCCAAGTGGTCAGACCCTTTTTCCACAATTCAAGGACCTTCTGCTTCCCTTTGAATTCATTCATGAGCTCCCCTGTTCATCCACACAGGTCTTCTGCCACCCTTCCTTGATTTCTTGCTCACAGGGACACAATACTCCTGAGCTTGGAAGAAGCACTGTTTAAACACTGCCCAGCTCTCACAGGCCTCCTGACCTTCTAACAGCCCAGCCCAAGGGATAGCTCTAATTAGGGCCCAGAAGAGATCAAAGTTTGCTCTCCTAAAGTCCAGGGTAGCAATCCTACTTTTTGCCTTACCTCTTCCACACAAGATCTTGAACTCCACCATCTCATGGTCACTATGTCCCAAGCTGCCTCCAACCTTCACTTCCCTACCAAGCCCGTCCTTATTAGTAAGGACAAGATCTAGTGCCACCCCACTCCTTGTCAGCTCTTCCACCATAGAATCATAGAATCATAGAATCATAGAATCATAGAATCATAGAATCATAGAATGATTAGGGTTAGAAGCAACTCCCAGCAGTCATCTAGTCCAACCCCCCTGCAAGAAGCAGGGACACCCCCCAACTAGATCAGGTTGCTCAGGGCACCATCTGTATAAAGAAGTTACTCACTGGTCCTATGCAACAAATACAGGAAAAGGACTTCAGCTTCAAGACAAGTAAATCTTTACCTATTTTTTTTCAACCAGCAGGAGTATGAGTTGATGTATGTCACTATTGGAGCCTATGAAGGCCAACTCCATTCAGACACATCATCAGTCAGCCATCATAAAATAAATGCTTTCTTTTATCGATCACCTCTAATCTATGTCAGCTCTGTATAATTTGATCCCTGTCCTCTATTTCCACTTGGCATTGAATTCTTTTTTCTTCAGGAACACATCTTGTTTTGGCGATTAGTCCATAAATTCCTTCACTTAAGAGCTGATCTCTTCAATTTCATTATTGCCCTCAAATGTTGTTGGGTTCATCAGAGCTGCTTGACTAAATCTGTCTATGAAAAGAGTGTATTCCATTAAAAATACTGTCATATTTATGTCTAGAACAAATGCCACTCCAATACTCACAATCTCTTCTGTTTCAGCATACAATGTATTAAAGTCCTTTCAGAAACATTGAAGTGGCATTGCCAGTGCATCAAACTTCACAAAAGCCCATGATGTCAAGGTTTGCTGGATACAGTTCCCCTGTTACAGAGCAGCTGTTCCATCCATTTAAGTAGTTAGACATTTTAAAGTGCCAACTGGTGCATGTTTTAACATTGGATTGATCCAATTATTGTGTTTTTTCATGTCAGAAACATAATCATAAGCAAGATTATTTTATGTTTCTACTGGGTCTTTCCAAACTTGCAGTGAAGAACATCTCAGAAAACCATGGGAATGTTAACTTTTGCTTTAAAGCACCTGCATTTAAGAACCAGAGATTGCACTTATTCCGTGTGTTTGAGCCCACATTGAGCCCCAGATTTTGCTCAGGAAACCCCCTGACCCACCACCCCCAGGAAAGCACTGGGTTTGCCAATGTGGGAAGACTAGTGGTGCCATTCTCCAGGTTGTAGCAGGAGTTTTTTCTACTTCCCTGTTTCTCTGGGTTGCAGGCTCAGGCAAAAGCCCTGACCACTGCTAGCAGTGCTTCAGGCTGATGTGAGTTTTGTTTTCTGAGAGGGGAGCAGAGGAGAGCAACTCTGGTTGGTAGCATCCACATCTATTCAGACGAGATAGAAGGGAGAAATTTTTTAGAAAGAGGATGGTAAAATACTGGCACAGGCTTCCCAGAGAGGTGGTGGGTGCCCCATGCCTAACATGTTCAAGGTCAGGCTGCTCATGGCTCAGAGCTACCTGATCTAATTGAAGATGTGTTGGCTCATTGCAGCCTTTAAAGTTTCTTTCCAATCAAAACTATTCTGTGATTCCATGGTTCTATGATAATTCTATGATTCAAAAATTCTATGATTAGCTGCCCTTTTCCAGACAGTAATTCCATGACCTGCTCCTTCTCCTCTCTCCTGAGACAGAGCATCACCCCATACCATGGTAGACTGATATGAAACAATATATTTCGTACTGCTTTTTTCCTTATGTATCTGGTAAAAAATTTCTGGTATCAAAATACTCTGCTAATCCCATCTTTGTATCTACAGATGGAATGAGATTTAGGATGGAACTATACTGAATAATACTAAGAAACAAATTTAAAATTTAATTTTAATCTGTTAATGTCTTCATTCCTGTTCATCACAGACTTTTAAGTATTGGGTATAAATTGGGGGTAGATTATATTGATGGAAGAATTAAGTTAAATGCCAGTTTTAAGGTTCAGGCTGCAACAGAGCTGTTTAATCTGAGTTATCTGCTTAAATTACTTTATGAATGAGGGCAATTTTATCATCAATCTATAACACAGACATTTTTCAGGCGGTAACTATTGATCACTTTCTTGTTTTTAGACTAAATGGGCAAAAACCTCAAAATCAAATAAGATCTTTGTATTCAAGTGTATGCCTTAGTTAATATATGCATTAATTGAAGCAGAGCAGGAGTAGAATTGCCTGTGACTCACCAAGAGGGATAGGTAGAACTTCTTGATGTGTTATCCTGGAGAGGATGATTTCACAAGGTTTCCTTTCTGTTTCTTTACTATTTCAATACCATTAAAAAATTGAGGACATGAGCAAAGAAAGGTCCTACTGTCTGTCACTCAGACCTTTACAGGTCCACATCCACTTGTCACATACTCTGCAGATTTGGAAGAAGCTCTAGAAGCCCTCAACTCTTACAGCAAGAAAGGCATGGGTGACAGTGATAAAAGTGCTGCTGGTATTGATGACCTTCTAGCAAATTTTTGACAATGTGAGTGGTCACAAATCTCAGTGTTTTGGTTTTTTTTCTCCCCGTAGTTATTCCCTGAAGCTCTTGCTTGAATGTAAGGGGTTTACCCTGAATACAACATTTTAGTATTGATATTAACAGCCTATTGGTTAGAGGTTCTTGTGTAGGACAGACAAGGTGTAACTTTCTCTCTCTGAGGTAGTGTGATTTGGCCACCAGCAATTCCAGGCAGTGCTGTTACAGTAGCTCTAGCACCCCTCCCTCACACTTTGCTGTTTGGGGTTTTTTAAGCAACTTTACTACCACCTCTGCTTTGTTTTAAGGTGTTTTTTTTTACCTCAAGTATGTCCACAGACAAGTACAATCCTGCAGAGTGCCCAATCTCATATGAGAATAAAACCCCATTGTGGGTTAAATCTTCGACACAGCTTTCTGATTATATCTTAAATAAACTGCAACAAAGACACACTTAATTTAAAGACCCAAATGCAGAATAGAATAAGGGTAGTGGTCTTCCTGTGCTGATCCTCCAACTATAGGACATCATTTCAGTTACCTTATTCTGCAAAATATACTTTAACTGCTATTTCTTGCTTAGAACGTGTTTTCTACTAAGTCACATCCTTACCAGCAATGTGCCTTAAATAATATCTTTACTCTGGAGACATCCTCCTACACTGCCAAGCTTCTCCAAAGCCAATTGCACTTGTCTCCGTTTGAGGAAATATTTGAATTCATCCCAAACTATTTGGCACATCTCTTTAAAGATGATATTGCTGAGCACTGAAGCTTTACCTCATTTTAAAGTTTCATGGTTCATGCAAAGTTTGATCTCTTTTTCAACACTGATGTAGCTTTAGAAAACAGTTTAGTTTTCTGCCTCTGTCTTCTTTGACATTGTTCTGTAAGTGCTGTCTTGTTAAGAATAATGTTTCTTCTGTCATGGGTATTCCACTATCGTTGCTCCATCTCCAAATATGTTTTTTTCTATATCCACATGTCAATCAACAGCTTGCCTTAAACTAGCAAATGATAGTCGGAGAGTAACTCAAATTAAAGATGGGTTTATGCTGAAACTTAACTACTGATGGTAGAAGAGACAGTATCCATGGTTTCAGGAGGAATGAACACAACTCCACAGCTGGATCTCCCCAACTGTTCATGCAGGTCGCACAAAATAAATTCGAGGTATACCCTACAGTAAAGCTCCACAGAAACAACTGCCCATTGCTGACATATGTGCTACTGAGATAAGTACTTTGTGAAGGTAGGGACCGGTGAACCAATAAACAGAGCAGCAATAATACCTGCTCATAGGGAAGGTATTAAATACTGTAATTCCCATAGTACCTAGGCACAGAGTGAGGAACTGACTCAACATCTGCCAAGGTGAAATGATATCTGTTGACCTCATGGAGCTTTGGATCAAGACTAAAATGAGGCAGACACATCTGCTTCACAAGTGGTCTGTGACCAGAGAGCGGGAGAAAATAAGTTGTGATTGCCAGCATCTTTGCTATATTAGCAAATTCTAATAGTTTATGACACATTTCCAAGTCTGTGTCTGTATGTTTATATAATAAAAAAGTGTGTGTGTGTGTGTGTGTGTGTATGTGTGTGTGTGTGTGTGTGTGTATTCACATATACTCAGACACAAATACTATTCTCATTATCTTTTATTTGGTTTTAGCATGTTTTCCCTCCTGCATGCTTCCTAATTGTCGCCTCATTAATACAAAGATTATTGTCTCCTGTACTTGTAAAATCCTTCCCATTTCTTACACATATTCCCAGACTTTCCTCAGGACCCATCAGTACCACAATGTCATTTTGTTATGAAAGAAATAACTGTTTAACAATGTCACTCCTGTCTATATACTTTCATAAATGTGAGTATACACAGAAACTGTACTAAATCAATTTTATTCCTTAGTCTTTGCATCACCTGCATTTTTAAACACTAAATTCTTATGAGCAACGTGTTCTCAGAAATGCTTTTACTGTGCTCAGCATGATGAGACCTTGATCCTGAAAGGAAGCTCTTCGTGGTTTTGTGTTGCAAAAATCTTTTATAGGATAGTGAGAACACTAGTTTAAAAACATTTTTCCCCCCACAATTGAACAAGCCATCTTGACATACTCACAACCCCTAGAAACGCTTGTTTTTAGTTTACTGCTTGTGAATGGATTAGCAAATCCAACTTAAGACATCAAGTTCAAATCTTTGGGCATCTCTCTTCTTTGACCTGTTCAAATAAATTTTATTTTTATAGCAGCCCACAGACAAAATAGCATATTTCAAAGCTTTAAAAACTTTTTCTGCTAGCACACTGCTGAAATTGTATTCCAAAGCCAAATTATGTAGTCTTGTAGGAATTTAAAGAGGTAGCATCAGAATTACTGAAGACAAGCAGATGATGTAGACCCCAAATGTCACCCGAGTATAATCAAGAAAATTTTAAAATGCAATTGCCCGGTTTGTGTTCTCTGATACATCACAATAAATATTAATAACAATAAATTATAAAATTCAATAGCTTTGAATAAAAATAATTTTATTTTCTCATTATTCAGGTATTTCTGTTCTGATCAGCTGCTGTCACCAATTAGCCTCAAACTACCACCTTATGCTCTGAGCTTTTATATTAGTAGTAGTTAAGACTGCAACGCAAAGTGAATTATCACCTTCTCATTCCTTTCAGCTGTAACAAAGCCCCCAAATTCACATGACAGGTGGATTGGGGCTTGGTGCACAATGGTAAATTGTTTTTATATCCCTGGTTGCTGAAGCTGCTTCCCCAAGTGAAGCATTGCAGTGCCTTGTGTGGTGAGGACAGGTATGAGAGGATGGAATCCAAACATCTCCCTGCAGGAAGGGGATCATGTGAGTGGTGTACAATCACCCTCAAGTTCCACGTTCAAGTTCCTGAACCTGAAATTCTTTCATGCTTGTTCCTCTTTCAAATAATACAGCAAGAATCTTGCTCTTTGTGTAAATGAGTGTTTTCACATACACAAGCCTCTCATCCACCCACTACTGCTCTTCTGTTTGTTAAGGCTGGCATACAGGCTTCAAAATTTGGATATAAAGGGGTTACAGAGAGTTAAAACATTTGTTAAGACACCCTTTTATCAGTTATTTTCATGGATTACTGTCAAGTCTAACATGTCCCAGGCTTATGACCTTTCTGCCTCCTGATGTATCAGCACTTAGAAAATAGACACAGAAATAGAAAAACAGAAATAGCAAATATATAACAGAAAACATACCAAGTGCTGCTACCCGTTAGGAAGGTTGCAAGGAAGGTTATGAAGTAGGATGGGGGGAGGGGGGGGGAGAGAATTTAAGTTGATAAAAGACTGAGGAGGTAAAGTAATTCCACTTAAAAATGGCAAATCACAGTTTTCCTTTTCTTCATTGTAAATGTTAATTATTTGAGTCGGAGTACAATTCAGCAATACCTACTAGAGAAACAGCTTTGGGGTATGTAAAATCAACCAGTTTTGACACTTTCTGCCAACAGTGCAGAGCATTTCTGTCTTCATTTGTTCTAAAAGCTGTGATCTATGCCTTGAAGAGTTTTTCAAGTTCTACGTAGCTCATAAAAAGAAAATAATCTGGAAAAATTGTCAAAGTTCTGCACCTTCAGTTTCATATTTAAAAAATCAATGTCAGCAGTATCTAAGTTTTTTAGTCACAAAGTTATGGAAGAGACTTTGCTCTCACAGATTTTGGTGGGAGCACATGCCTACATGGCCTCATGAATCTTTTTTGTATTTGTATTTTTGTATTTGTAATTTTGTATTTGAAAAGTTGTGGCAGTCTGGTGAGGTCCCCGATGACTGGAAGAGAGGGAACATAACCCCCATTTTTAAAAAGGGGAACAAGGAGGACCTGGGCAACTACAGTCCGGTCAGCCTCTCCTCTGTGCCTGGCAAGGTCATGGAGCAGATTCTCCTGGGAACCATGCTAAGGTACATGGAGATCAAGGAGGTTGTTGGTGACAGCCAACATGGCTTCACCAAGGGCAAATCATGCCTGACCAACCTGGTGGCCTTTTATGACGGGGTGACAGCATTGGTGGATAAGGGACGACCAATGGATGTCATCTACCTGGACTTGTGCAAAGCCTTTGACACTGTCCTGCATGACATTCTTCTCTCTAAACTAGAGAGGTGTGGGTTTGACGGATGGACCACTCGGTGGATAAGGAACTGGCTGAATGGCCGCACTCAGAGAGTGGTGGTCAATGGCTCAATGTCCAAATGGAGACCGGTCACGAGTGGCATCCCTCGGGGGTCCGTGTTGGGCCCAGCCCTATTCAACATCTTTGTCGGTGACATGGACAGTGGGGTGGCGTGCACCCTCAGCAAGTTCGCCAATGACACCAAACTGTGTGGTGCTGTCGACACGCTGGAGGGGAAGGATGTCATCCAGAGGGACCTTGACAAGCTGGAGAGGTGCCAACTTCATGAGGTTCAACTAGGCCAGGTGCAGGGTCCTGCATCTGGGTCGGGGCAATCCCAGGCACAAATACAGACTGGGCAGAGAGTGGCTCCAGAGCAGCCCTGAGGAGAAGGACTTGGGAGTACTGGTGGATGAGAGACTCAACAGGAGCCACAATGTGCTCTTGCAGCCCAGANAAGGACAGGCTGAGAGAGTTGGGGCTGTTCAGCCTGGAGAAGAGGAGGTTCCGGGGAGACCTTATAGCGGTCTTCCAGTACCTCAAGGGGGCCTACAAGAAAGATGGGGCTGTTCAGTAGGGCCTGTTGTGACAGGACAAGGGGTAATGGTTTCAAAATAGAGGGAGGGAGATTTAGATTGGATATTAGAAAAAAGTTCTTTACTGTAAGAGTGGTGGAGCACTGGAACAGGTTGACCAGGGAGGTGGTGGATGCCCCATCCCTGGAGACGTTCAAGGCCAGGTTGGATGAGGCCCTGAGCAACCTGATCTAGTTGGGGGGTATCCCTGCTTCTTGAAGGGGGGTTGGACTAGATGACCTCTGGGAGTCCCTTCCAACTCTAATCATTCTATGATTCATTCTATGATCTGGGCCTTAGACATTATTTAACCATTATCCCTATCCATAATTGGCATTTCATAGCTAAAAGACTGAATTGATTAGGAAGCTAATCAATTTGGGCAGCTTGCACTTACAGAGCATGGTATTGTATTATAGCAGCATAATTACATTATAATGGTGTAATAAACAGAGCCATGTGAAAAAAGTAAGAAATCTATGAAAATCAGTCATACTCTGGCATGCTGGAAACCAATATAATGCTACAGACACCATCAGAAAACACAATATTTATAATTTCAGCAAAAAACCCAAATGAAATCCATAAAGGTTTGGATTCTGACCTATTATTGCTATAAAGGGAGTTGGAGCTCAGGCAGTTTAAAACCTAAGCAGGAATTTATTAGCAACAAAAATACATTTGCCACATGTTATACTATGAATGTGTTGATATCAAGCATATGGTCCTTGCTAGTCTGTGTAAAAGGAGCAGCTGTTCCAACATGTCCAGGCTGCAAGCTGAAAAGATGACAAGAACCAGTGAACACCACTGCAGTAGTCCTTAGGCTTTCAAACCAAAGAACCAGCAATAGAAGAGATAAGGCAAAGTGCTAGATGAAAGGTAAGGTGGAATGCACACATGCCCTCAGCTTACAGAAGTACAGACAGACACACACGTGCATATACTCATATAGACAAACATCCTCAAATGGGCTCAGAGCTATATCTATAAAGAGATTTCAGGTGTTCTTAGATCTCTGAGACCTTTTAGATCTACTATGCTGAGCTGGATTACATGAGCCTCTGTCATGGGAGCTTTTGATACCTTAGAAGAGACAGAATAAGCTACCTAAGGTCAGCACAGAGCCAGTATGGAAACACCTCAGATGAGGGGAATCTCCCATTTTACCAAGTGTTGTTCACAGTGAGAAACAAGCAAAGCCTTTCCACTCCCAGGGCATTCATGGACCATCCCTGATAAAGCTAGGCTTGTAGCCTTGTTTCCTTGCAGGTTCAGTTTTTGCCTTTTAAGCCTGGGTGGTGCAGCTATTTAGATAATATTTTTATCCAGTTGTAAGATGACTTTAAAGCTCACTCAAGAAATCAGAATTTAGCTTGAGTTTGAATTTTAATCTCCTTGAAAAGATGTATTTAAAGCATGGGTACTCACCATCACCTAGGCTTAATTTGTGACCTTATTGTATAAAGAGCTGACTGGAAGGGAGAAAAGTCATGCCCATAAGGCATAAGGACTGCTGTCTAGCCATCTCACACGAGAAGAAAGGAAGGTTTAAGTTCTGATTTGCCTAGCCGGCCTTATTAGCAATGGAGTTTGGGAGTTAGTCCTTGAGAGCCCAGCTGGGATTTACTTTGTTGGACCCTTAGGAAGCTTCTAGTTGCTTCTTAAAGAAGCCACACTGCAAAACCACCAGACCTTGGCTCTGTGCAAGCACTGCTCAGCGGTAACCAACACATCTCTGTGTCATCAGCACTGTTTTCAGCACAATCTAAAACACAGCCCGATGCTAGATACTGTGAAGAACATTAATTTGATCCCAGCCAAAGCCAGCACAGCTTCCTATTTACTTAAAGGTGGAAAAAAGGAATATTTGGAATGTGGGATAGTTGATCTAGAATTCAGTTCCTCTGCAAATATCAGCTATCTCAAGTTAGATAGGAAACAAATCTCAGCTGGATAACAAATAGTTGCCCAGGGGATGATGCTTAGTCCTATTGCTCCAGCTGCTAACTTTGGCAACATATTTCATTTATTAACTAAACAACATTCTGTATCTTCAGTTTCACTTTCATTGTTTCCAACCACATTTTTACTCTAATATTTCTTAGTATATGAAATTGAAGTGCAATTTCTTCTATCCTCACTACAATTTTCCAGACCTCAAATTCCTCAGTTAAGATCTACTGCATTTCTCTTTTACTGTGAAACTGCAGGCAATTTCATTTTGTTCTCTGACCTTTATGAATAATTAAGTTTGCTGTCTACCTGATACTATTGTTTGGTTCCCTTTGCCTTTGCTATTTTTATAAGGCATACAGAATCCCTTGCAGTATTGCAAATACAGCTTCATTCATAAATCCCCTATGCAGGAGCCAGAGTAACTTCATCTATGGTATTATTGTTACCTCCCTGAATCAATGGTAGCATTTTGTATTAGTGTTAGCCACCATCCTGAATCTTTTTGATCTCAGCCTATCTCCAGGTCCTGCTTCTACTCTGTATTTTGTACTGTATGATTACATAGGGCATAAGCGCCTTCTCTTATTTTGTGTCCCTAATCTCATTATCTTACACTTCTCTACATTTAATTGCATAAAGCACTTATCTTCCTTTGGGCACATTCTGTCAGAGCTGTCTTGACTTTTTTTACCCTTCTTCTTTTTATTGATTGCCCCTTCCCATTATGTATCAACAAATTTAATTCCCTTGGTGTACATCCCTTCCAAGCAAGTTCTGACACAGAGCTACACGGTGCTGCAGAGCTGTCACCCTTTAGCACAAATCGTCACTCTTCCTACAGATCTTTCCCCTCTGGTCTCACAGCTGATCTTTAAGCACATATAGGACCACATTTATGGAAGATTTAACAACCTTCCAGCATAAATTGCTGTGACACACACTGCAAAACTCTCTCAAGTCCCTCTAACTCCTCAGGTTTCCCCTTCTTGATTAATCTGTGCTAGTTATCTTCAACACCACCTTTGGAAACTTGAGCTATATTCTTCTCCATCATCAATATAATTAAGGTCAGCTCAGTGGATAAAAGTAAATGTGATTTGATATGAGAAACCCACTAATGTATTTGTAGCATATGCACATTTATGATATATGAACTGTATTACTATTATATTCTATATAAAGACTTTAATATGAATCAAATATTTTATCAGCAGATTGGAATGTCAGCATTTTTCATGACTGTTTTTGGATAATTAACACTTATTTGCTGATTTACTAAATCTTCTGTACGTTTTCCCTTATTTACCTTTCATTTAATTATGTACTTTAAATATTTTCAGCTTGTATCTCACTCAGAAATGAAGTTTTACAGACCCTTGGTAACTACTTCCCTTTGGTATGTAGAGAGGTAATATCTGCCACCACTCAGTAATTTGTCTTTATGCTTTCAAAAAACCACTTTTCTCAGCATTTATTTTTATATCAAAAGAAGCTCTTTTGTCTTCTTCCCATGCCTCATAAAGAAACAAATAAATTGATAATTTTATTAAATAAAATGCTAAAATATCATTCTCTTATTCCGGTGGTACACCGCAATGGAAAAACTCTTTGAAACTGGCAGAGTGGAATTAACCATTATGTGAATTTTCATGGGGGGTGAGGGGTGTGAATAGGGAGAACTCCAAGAAAGGAGCTATTTTCTGGTAATAATTAACAATCATTTAACAATCTCTTGGGCCTGGGCTCTCAGCTGATACAGATTGCTTTGCTGGATTAAACCAGTCGAGAGTCTGACACATCAGCTTTTTCCTCTATTGCTTATTATTTGACATCAAATCAAAACTGTATTTTACATTTGTGCAGTCAGAGGGAGTGGGAGGAATAGGAAAAGAGCAAACATTTAATTTTTATAGGTTATTAAAAGACCCTTTCCTTTCTGTGTCTTTTTTAGATAGCAACTTCCAATAAATACCTTACAGCTGTTCTGCAGTTGCCAAATTAGGTTGCCAAATCCCTCACTATTACCCTAATTCTTCCTTCTTTGAAGTGAGCACAGATTTAACTAGTGACTTCAAAATTAGTAGATTTAGGGTAAAGTCAAGTACCTTAGGGAGTAGTTACTATTATCAATGCATAAATTAATAAACAGAAAGTGATCGGGGTATACACTTAGTTTTAATAGAGGGTAAATACGAAAGCGTTTCCTATAACAGATGCCAGGCAATGCAGAGGTCTTGAACAAGTTTCCTGAAAGCCTAGTACATGCACATTGAAAACCTGTCTTTTAGAAAGCCTTTTCCAATGTCAAATTATTTACCAAGTTGCTTGTAATTTTAAATGTGCAGACTAAGTTTCTAAGAGTGCCCTCCATTTTTGTGCTTATAATAGTATGTTGAAAGGAGCAAACAAGCTATTTTCAAGTTATCACAAGGTTATCCTCCTGCCAGCCTTCCCTATTAACTATGAAGATGTTCATGGTTAAATGATTCCTGTACAGATGTCATTTCATGTAGTCTATACTGGGGTTTGACCCTGAAACTAAACATACCCAGGAGCTGCAGCATCTGCACAAGGCCTCAAGCTGCACCAGGGCAGGTTCAGATGAGATTTTAAGAAAACATTCTTCATGGAAAGAGTTTTTGGTGTGTGGAACAGGCTGCCCAGGGAGGTGGTTGAGTCACCATCCCTAGATGTATTTAACAGACAGGTAGATGAGGTGCTTAGGGATATGGTTTAGGAGAGGACAGGTATGGTTGGACTTAATGATCTTAGTGGTCTTTTCCAATCTCATGATTCTGTGATTCTGTGAATCGGGAGAAGCTGTGTAGCTCCTGCTGCAGCACACACAACTGGGAAGGTTTCACCTGGGATTGCTTCTTCAGATCTGGGAAGAGCAAGACAATAATTTGTTCTGAATGGTCTTCCACCTGCCATGATGATGCAGGGTATAATAGAAACACCAACCTTTCCAGTCAGCTGATGACAGATTATTTTACCCCATAAATGTAATTTTCTCTCAGTTAGCCCATATCAGTGACTGCCAGTGATTTCTCTGAATGCTGGTTAAAGTCTGAGGCATACCAACTCAGGTCTGGTAGCTGTTCCTTCTGTAAACACAGTCAATAAAGGAAAACATATAAACTAATGTAAATCCTCTGGTCTGTGAATGAGTAAGGCCACTGCAGCTTGCAAGACCCCCTCCTTCGTAACAGCTTGTGAAGAGACGAGATTTGAGATCATTGCTTTCAGCAATTTCCTCTTTCAAAAAAAAAAGATGCTTTTTTCCTCTTAAAAATGTATATAATTGATCTTTATATCATAATTATATTGCTGGCTCAAATTTACAAGCTTAGACTGTAAATAACAACTGTGAAAAGTAATTCAGGACTGTAATGAATGAGATATAAAGCTAATTCCTACTAGCCTTCTTCGCACTGTTTGATACACTGCTGCTTGAATATAACAGCATACAAACTTATGTGGGCAAGCATGCCACTTTAGAGAGTCATCTGCATGCACATCATCCCGATTCCTGCACTTTGCAGGTCCCAAGTCTAGGTGACCATGTAATGTTGGCCATGTTCTGGCACCACATCACAGCGAAACCTTTATCCCAGCCACCTCTTGGCTGGCTGCTACAGAAAGAAAGGCTCCCTCTACCTTTAGCCAGGGCAGTGGCTCCAGTATGATTCAACTGATGCTTTGTTTTAGATCCTTAGAAAACCAGTGCCCCATGAGGTACCCTGGCAACTGACTGTTGACTCATCTTAGAAACACGCTCCTTGGGCACATACATAAAGCCACTGTTCAACATGACCAAAGATGGGAAATTATGTCCCAGACTCATTATACCAATTCATAGAAAACTAAGGAAACCCATTACCTTATTAAAACTAACTTGCCAATAGTGAGAGCAAGACTCCACACAATTAGTTCCTGAATCAAGCTCCTCCAGATTCTTTCCCTAGATTGCTCCCAGGCTGCTCACCCACACGCTACACCTTGCTCATGGTATCTGGTTGTGGAGTCTCCTTCTCTGGAAACATTCAAGATCAATCTGGATGCATTCCTGTGTGATTTAATCTACGTGATCCTACTCAGGCAGGGAGGTTGGACTAGATGATCTTTCAATCATCTTGTCCCTTCCAACTCCTGAAGTTCTGTGATTCTGTGATTCTGTGATCTCTTATGGCTGCAGCCTTGTCTTCTATACTAAGAGAGAATCACTGTGTGGCGGTGTTGTTTATATTCATATTTTCATAAACTTTCTCCTCACATTAACATGTCTATTCACGTGGATTTGATCTGCCATATCTGCATGCAAAATTTATAAGCATACAGTAATGCTCCTGCTTCCCAAGCCGTCAAAGTCATAAGGCAAGACTAAAAGTTCCCAAACAAAATCCGTATACTTTTAATGTATCATGAGGCCTCTGAAACAGCCTGTGCTCTTTTCTACAACTTCTGTTTAAGTTCTCATTAGCATTTTCAGTTTTTTTCCCTCACACCTGAGAGATTCAGACCTTCACACCCAATTCATATCTGTATTTAAGCGATGAGAACAAGAGTAAACAAAATACCTGTATGTTATGGCAGATTGCAGTTCACATCTTCCTTTTTTTTTTTGGAGCATGCAGTAGTCTTTCAATTGGAAAAATAACACAAAAAGATAATAAAAAATAATAAAAAAATGTGATAAAAGTATATTCAGCAACAGGCTGGTTTGCATGGCTTCTCTGACTGTCTGAGCCAGAGGTCTGAAAATCAACAAGCCGTGAAGCTATGGAAGCCAGATGTCCAAGCTTGGTTTTTTTCATGGAAAGTAATTTGTTATGTATAATCTGAAACAGTTTTAGATGACTCTTCATAGACACACTTCGTAGGCAGGGAGTCAAACACAACTTCCTAGCAGGGGATTGGTGTTATGCCCCAGTGATTGTTGTTTCTGCAGCAGTAAAGGAGCTCTTCGTCAAAGGAAGTGGTATCGCAGTCTATCAGAGATGGTCTTTTTATAGGATGACACCAGTTTTCCTATTCCAGAGCACAACATGATGGAGTATGGATTTGCCCAAGAGTACAGGAACTGAACTAACTTTGAGGGACTCTTGGTGAAGCAGGGAACCCAGCTTGGGGTGCAGCCTGAATCCATACCATCTTGTCAGGTTCTGTGAGGTACTACATTTTCAATAAAGCTCTCAGTTCCTTGCTGAAGAAAAAATCCAGAAACAAGCCCAAGAGCCAGTAAATTTCCACATGGGCATACAGGGAACTGTGGTTTGGAGCACTCTGGAAGTTAAGAAGCTTAACACCAGAACTGGAACCCAGTATAGATTCCTGAAAGGGAATATTAATAAAGTTTCATCATCTTGCCAGGACTAACTGAATTTAACTTAGAAAATTAAAGGGTTTTTTTTCCTCATGAATCAATACAGAGACACAGGGATCTTTCTCTAGGAGTTGCTCAAACTCTTATGACAAAGGAAGATTTTAGTCTGTCTGTCTATCCTGGGTTTTGGATAGAATTATTTCAGTACAGAATTTAATTTTCACAAGAGGCTTGGAGTGGACATAGCCATGACAACTGACCCAAACTAGCTAAAGGAGTATTCCATATTATACAATGTCATGCTTGGCATATAAATGGGGGAAGTTGGCTGGGCACAAGGCATTGCTTCTTGTGGACAGGCTGGGTATCAGATTCTGAGTAGTGAGCAAATTGCATTGTGTGTCACCTGCTTTGTATGTTCCTTTATTAATATTGTAGTTGTCATTTTCCTCTTCCTTTCTGTCCTAGTAAACTGTCCTGATCCCAATCCACTCGTTTTACCTTTTACCTTTTGGATTGTCGCACTTGGGCAGAGGAGTGGGCAAGCGGATGTTTGGTGCTTAGATGCCACCTGGGGCTGAACCACACTCTTCATGGAGTAGCTCAGACTGGGTAGTGGGAATCCTCTTAACACCTGGACACAGAATGCAATTTTTGCAGGAGAAATATTTTCATAGCAGGCCTTCCTATTCATATTGAAGAGGAAATCTTTGTATGAAGGAATGTACAAGAGGGAGGGACTTGAATGCTTAAGGAGTATTTTCCTAGAAAAGTTTGGAACAGTGTCTGAAATTGGGAAAATCTGCATGATATGACATTCCAAATGAGTTTTGTTAGCCCATAATCATTTTTCCTTATCATATTGTATTTTCTTATTATCCTTTTGTGCAGTAGTAGTTGAAAAGAAACGTCATCTAATAGAAATAAGTTGTTCCCTGAAAACTGGAGCATATGTTTCCAACGGATTTATTTCCTTGTCAATTTATTTTTTAAATAAATTATAATAATAGATGCCATTTACAAATATTCTGTATAAACACTGGAGTAGCTATACAGAAAAGATGTTACAAATGCTTAAAATGTGGCAAAGATTGAGATCTGTGGTTTGTAAAACCTGAAAATCCACAGAGAATAGAAACCTAAACTGAGGAGCAGATTCTCTGCTGTCTTTCGATGGCTCAGCTCGTATAGGAACCTTTTCCTAGAGCAAACACAATGACAAAATCATCTCAGAGCTCTGAGATATCTAATCCCTGCCAAATTTGATTAAAACTGGCCAAGATTTCAAAAATCTTCAGGCAAACAGACATAGCTGTACACAAATATTTGCACATTTGTATGTGCACACACACACACAAATGATATTCTATGGGAGGAAAAGCATTTCCAGCTTGAGTTGGACATGTCATCTGCACTGTTATACCCAAATGGATATTATTTTGCAAATAACATTGAAGGGAGGGAATTGTGCAGTGGAAACATTTAAGGAAGATAGATCTAATAGCAGTGTTTAGAGAGCTGCCTGATTGCTTTTCATGTTGTTGAAAGTTGAGGTAGTCTTTGGGTACTTGGTGAACTGCCAGCTGGCATCTGTAACAGGCATTTGTTTGTTCATACCACTTCAGCAGCTCACACCACTAGTTGGACTACTACAAAACATCTGGTCATGCGAGAAGGAACATACTTATTTGGTTTACATGTGTCACATTGCACTCCACAGTAAGCTGACACGATAGAATGGGATATTTGTATTGAAGCCTGTGTAACAGAAGAGAAAAAAAAAAAAAGATGTATAATACATTGAGAAACAGATAACCTTTTGACTGGGACTGTGAAGCCAAAGCATTACCATGACATCTTGATGTGCTAGAATTATTTATTTAGGTCAGCAACTGGTAAAGGTCCTTGAGTGAAATGGGTGAAAACTCATTTGTTCTTTGAAAAGGCATGTATGGTTTGTTCAGCTGGTTCAGGGTGAAGTGACAATTAAAATACACTGTTACCATTTTGGGAAAGGGAGTTCCTTGAATATTTGCACACATAATATTTTTCTGGATGTGTATCACTGAGCCGAGCAGGACTGAATGCAGAACATCAGGGAGTGCTGTCTGTCTCATTGGACTAATTCCACAGTATTGTAAACCATTCCAGTGCCTCTCTATGACTGCAGACCATCACCTCCTTCCCTTCCCTTCCCTTC
>VXBZ01003766.1:124035-141328 GCA_013399135.1 Heliornis fulica
CTTTCCCTTCCCTTCCCTTCCCTTCCCTTCCCTTCCCTTCCCTTCCCTTCCCTTCCCTTCCCTTCCCTTCCCTTTCCCCTTCTTATTTCTGAGTTTTTCTTTTCCATCCTGTTCTATAACCATGTTCTTGTAGGTCTTGATCTGATTGCTAAACCTCCAGAAATGATGAAGGATATTCTTCACTGAATTAGTGCATATATCAACATATCAACAGTATGAGTGCTAAAGGCTAAGTAAACAGGAGAATATCTAAGTTAAAGGCAATCTTTTTCACATGGCCTATCCTAAAGAGCTGGCCTTGAGCTCCAAGTCACTGATGAAGAAACTAGAAGAAATGGAGGTTTATTAACAATATTTTGCCATTTCACAGCCCAGTGCTTGTAGAAGGAACACAAAATTTAGTCTGACATCTATGCAAACAGCTGAAAATTACTTCTAAGTCAATTCTCTGGTAAATAGCTTCACCCATATAAATTAGGAAATTGATTTTTTTTTTTTTTAATGGGCAGAAAGTCTACAAGCACAAGCCTTAGAAAGTTCTGGCCAGGCTTCAAAACAGCCAAAGGATATGCCTCAGTAACTTTAGCCCCATTTGGTCATTTACTACAAGCCTACTTCAAGCTTTAACAGCTGTTGGAGCAGCTCAAGTTAAGGAGTATTATTCATTGCTTCCTCTATTTGCTACAGATTCTTGAGGTTACCAATGTGGGCCTCCATTTTCAGTGTTTTGGCTTTTTTGACAGAGGTTGTTGGAAGTACTCTCAGTTGTGGGGTTTTTTCCATGAATCCAGGAAGTCAGGAAGTATGTGCATTGGTATCTAAAGTATATATTCCAAATATATTCAGAACTTCCATATGATTTTTATGGACCTCATAGTTGATGGATAGTACCTGCGTTTCTCATCTGATGATAAAATCTTTAGTCAAAGGCCAGTCATTTAGGACAGATAATATTTCTCAAAGATGTCTATTTCTTGTCTAATACCACAGTAGATCGTAATCTCCTGCAATCTGTTGCTGACATGTTTTGGTGCTATATATATCTCCTATGTGTAGGTGCTGTACATATTTGGTGCTATATATATATACTCCTGAAAACTGGTGAACTCAGCAAGCTCTGTGTCATATATTTGGTTACCCTTTTCCAGATCTCTGCTTTGACTAGTAACAGGTTGCCTGGATAAACGAATCATTGCTTTTTCTGGGTGGTGTTACTTCTTGAGACATGGGTTTCAATGGCGCTTCTTTTTGTTTTGAATGCTCTTGCACTGTCTTGCACAGTTTATTTGCACCTCAAAATGATACCAACGTGGTTGGTCTGTTGGGAAGATGAAAAAAGCAGAGGTTTCCGTTACTCTGGGTTTTTTTCTCACTGTCTGGCATATTTCAATCTCATAGCATAATTGTATTTTAGAAGGAAATGATTACTTATGATAACTTGGTGAGACACAAAGCACAATGCCAGAGTCCCTTAGATTTGGGTTGATACGTTCCTCTCCCAGGCTTCCCTGCTGCTCGTTCCATTCTTTAGTTGTCGCATCTACTTTGGTATTAATGTCACCCATCACAAAGTGTAAGTTGTGTTTTGGTATTCTGTCAATCACAGTTTTGAGGCAATTGTAGAATTTGTCCTAGTCTCTGTGTTCCTCTGTCAGAAAACATCTCGGTATGATTGACATCTTTAGGAACCTGGTTTGGAATCTGGCATATATGATGTGCTGGCTGATAGCTCCCCAAAAGAAGAGTGATTTTTCCACAAAATCTGTCATGGTGAGTGCTATCCATGTTATATGGATGGTTCAACTTTTAGTGGGTTCAGAGATGGGTACCCACTTTTTTATCTTTACTAAGGATTGTGAAAAAGAAATAATGAAGAGAACACCAGCACACTTTGTAGGGGCTTGTAAGCATGTGGAGAGAGGCAGAAGAACCCTTAACCCAAAATCAACAGGACAAAACACATTCCCAGCATGTCCCCGCATTACCCCAGCAGCTCTGATGCCCATGAGCACAAGCAGATAGGGACAGGGCAATTGTGTTAGATAGCTGGTCAGATTATCCAATGCAAGGTGAAAATTCCCTTGCTTTCTGAGGCACAGCAGTCCTGCAGAGCTCTTGAGAACAGTTAGGGTCACAAATCTTGCACTACCATGGATAGAACTATATGCTTTGCCAAAGCAGAGAGACAATGAAGAACCACCTAGGTTGTGAAAACATCAGCATGACATATGAAAATAATACAAGATTTGTCTTAAGAAGATGTGAGTCATTGCAATGGAGGTAATAATAGTTTGAAACATAGGACTCGATATGCAGGTAAAACCCAGAAAGTAATCATACTGGAAAAAAAAAGCATGAAGTGGAAGGAATAGTATACTAAACATGAGGTTTTCATTGTTACTGTGCTGGGGTTATCCTGAGTACTATTTTGGACTGTCTAATTAAAGGCATCCTTTTTCCAAAGGAAGTTCTGTGAGTTCCTTCTGGAAAACTCAATCCTGGCCAGCTACCACTTAGCAAGAAAGATACTGCCACACTGAATGGAATTCAAAGGAGCAAGACAACTGATTAAAAAGTTAGGTGGACTGAGGCAGAGGCATAAATACACAAATTGCTGCTTGATTAAGCAAAGACTAAGGTGATAGAAGGAGTGAAGAAAAATAAGGGAATGGCTTAGCGTTAACATATCCATTTATATGGATACAGACAGCAAGGAGGAAGTGTTTCTTGATTACTGTGCATTTTGTAATTTATACTAATGGATTGACACTATAAATAAAACCCTTTAAATGGCTGTTGCAAAAACTTCACCTTTGTTAAGCTGCAAAAATTTCTTCTAAGGGAAGTAACATTAGCACTGGCAAATGTATGGATCAGATAATCTCACACTCACAGGGAGATGGACTGGATGATTGAGGTCCCTTCCAACTCCTAACATTCTGTGAGTGTGATTCTGTGATCTTTGGTATCTTTCATCGACGGTGGTTCAGATTCTGGTACTGATGCGTATTTAATATTAGCCTGTTTTCTGTTCTCACCATGGTAATCATTGACCTATTTGGCTTTCTGAGTCAGAACTCGTGTAATATATTCAGTATCAATGTAATATTCAGCTAATCATCTTCTTATGCATTAAGCTGTTTCTTCAGATTACAAAATTAAGAATATTTTTGAACCAAAGAAAAAAAAAAGCTATTTTGAAGCCAGAAGTGGAAATAAATTATTCATCTTCCTATTTTATAATAGCCATGAAATATTGCTGGCTTTCCTTAGCAATTTTTTTTATACTTTTTAAATAACTATCACTCAAAAAAAAAAAAGAAGAAAAGCTGCTTGTCCAAATAGATAGACTAGTTTATTTCAGAAGGTAGGGAAAACCCATAAATACAATGTTCATTTTAGTCTCTCCATCTGGCAAAAACTGAACATGATACACCTTTGGCATTGTTTTTGACAATACTAATATAATTGACTAGGGGACAGAGTAATCTAACACCAACAGCTTTGGCACCTTACAGTGAAGCCAAAAAAATAGGAGCAGTTAATATCCTCAGCTTAATCTTCCTATGAGAGCATGAACTCCAGAACCTCTGTCACTCACGAGAGATGTCCAGGGAGAATCTGGACATGAGGGGATGAACACGAGAGGGAGCGAGATGTTGGTCCACAGCTCAACAAAGCCACACTCAACTCCAAGCAGGGCTGGGAGGCTCAATCCTCTTCCCCAAACACACGCATTGTGCTGCTGGTGGTTTATATCTCCTGCCTCTGAATGGTCCCTAATAATTCTTTCTCTCCCCCTCTACTGAATCACCATCTCCCTTCGTTTTCTGAGGAAAAGCTGTGTTCAGCAATGCACCCCCAAAACCTGCCAGCACCTGGATCAAATCCACTGTCTGGCAATTAGCATGTTTTGTTGAGGACATGGCAGTGCTGGCTCTGCCTGCTGGTGCTATGATGTCCCTGCCAGCAGCCAGTGTCTTGGGAAGGTGCTGAGAGCCTCACAGCCACCACCACTCCTGCCTCACCAGTTAGACGGTTCCCCACAGTTTCTGAACTGAGGAGACTTATGCTTTTTGTGAAAAAACAAACAAACAAACAAACAAACAAACAAAAAAAGTCCTAATGTAAGTTTTTGATGTCATTATAGCTGGGAATAAGGACAGTTAAAAGGAGGGAGGAAAATGTATGCTCTACAGTTTGTGTTGTTCTCCTGGGTGAGAGACTATATGGAACCCCACTTACGAAGAGTTTGAGTGGAACTAGCAAATCTTTGCTATAAAGTGTTTTTTTCCCCAAGCCTACCTCTTAGATATTACTCATGGTGTCTTGCAGTACACCTTTTCACATCTATATTGGTAAACACTAATACTGATGTAACTTGGGTTTGATATGTTTCATTTTAAAAGTCCTGCAGCCTGGGCTCACTGTGAGGTGAGGGTCAGAAATACCCTTTCCCTGAATATCTGCCAAAAGAACCAAAATCAGCCATCATTCTCATTTCCAGACTCTCTCCAGCCTCCAGTTAACTAAAGTGCTGGTTCCCATTTAAACCAGGCACCTCATCTTCCTACTATCTAGGAGGTTTTGCCATCATGTCAGAAGAGAAGAAAGGACACATTTGAGTATGGCTCACATTAATAAATAAAATAAGTTTTTTTACTAAGTTGAATGAAATATAGTGATATTTTTTGTCTTGGTCATAACCCCTTTTGCTACCCTGGTACGATCATGATGATCCACTATTGGAACAAGGCAGGGGAGATTAGTATTTCTAAGTGGCATTAATTGGGTTCTATATTGTGTATTAAAAATACGGGACTGTTAATGTAGTTAGAAGGGTTTGTGCATTACTGGGGATGCCATTATATGTGTAAACTACATGCAGCATGTTTTTTTATTGCTGTTTCCAAATTGACTTTAGGTGAAAGCACAGCTGGGTGCTTAACACAGTGGTGCGGAGGAAGCAAGCATTTAAATATTCAGCTCCCACTTTTTGAAAATTGCACTGCAATTTGGAAAGTGCATTCTCTCTTAGGAAAATTAGGCCTTAAAGTCCTGCTGCAGATGACTGACAGTGCCAGCTCTCCATCAGTCTTCCATTCCTCTGATCACTGGTTAATTCTCCATTTAGATGGCATGACTGAATATCACATTGTCTGCTCACACAGCAAGGAAAAACAGTCTGTATTGTCTTTCTAGAGATAGTAAGCAGGGGGAAAATATTGCATTTATGACCTTTTCTTCCAAGATCACACTTGCAAATAAGAACCTGAACCTCCACTCACTGGTGTCAGTGGTAGTGGCTGAATGATCAAGCTATAGATTAGATAACCTTGGCACTTGAAAAACTACTTGCACAGTGTACCATTGGAATTCAGTCTGGTTTAACAGAGGTACCAGCTTCCTCGGCTATTGTCTTTCAATAGTCTTGGATTAAATAACACTTACTTGAGTTTTGTGATCAACTAAGGCTGTAATCAGCACCAGAGAAGCAGCTTTCCTTCCTACTGGCCCTGACTGGACGTCTGTTGGTGCCACCTTTGTCCTCCTGTTGGTGCAGGCAATCATGCGGCTGCATGCGGAAACATGATAGACACTAAAATTAGGAAAAAAGATGGGGTTTTCATCAGAGAAGCTTTGTGACCTAGTCCATGCCATAGCAGTCAAGGCACAAGGTGGGGAGTGCAACCATGTGGCTATGTTTGGAATGAAGTGAAACTTGGATTTAGACAGGCTTCATCTGATCATGAAGCCACCTTTCCATGGTGTGATTTCATATTATGCTGGCTGTGATCTAACAGCTGCACACAGCTGCCCTGCCTTGCGAAAAGGCAGAAGATAGACAGTATGTGTGTGATGTGATGTGATGTGATGTGATGTGATGTGATGTGATGTGATGTGATGTGATGTGATAGTTGGAAATGTGCTGGTCAGCAGTAGCACTTCAAACCAATCAAGCACAAAGTTGAATCGCACCTCTGAATATCAAAGCTGAGCTCACGTGGTTTCTGCACAGGATGGCAGCTACCACAAAATGTTCTAGGAGTTCAGATCATCCCTGTCTAGATAATTTCTTGTGCCAAGGCAGCATCTTGTTAGGCTCCTTTTCATCATCTGCCCAGCAGGGTTTTGCGCTGAATAGAGCAAGGTGTACATGGAGCCCCGTACTGGATTTTTAGATGTATCTGAGCCTCCAAGATGCTATATTATATTTATATCCACTTGAACCACTTGAAGCTTGCTGGAATGGTGCTTGTGAGCCCCAGTGCAAAACAGATTTAGTCATTTCCCAGCCACCCTTCTCTACAGATGTCCAAATATATTTTGGTTCTTTGCTCACTTCTTTCCCTATGTTTGTGCGGCTGAGTCCAGTGGCGTTTGAGGAGCCTCACATGCCTCTCATTGTCTGTTATGGGGGAGGTCATAATTTATTGTCTCGTGTAGGGGAGTTATATAGGGATCCTTATCAAAAAAGGTTTCTAAAATAAAGGGTGACAAAGTTGAGCTGAAGAGGGCTCCTTTATTGACAGAGACAGCAGGTGAAGAACACTGAAGTCTCAGTAAATAAATTCCCAGTAATTGACTTACAGGAAAAAAAAAAAAAAAACGACAAAAAAAACCAGCCTTCTAACAAGCTGAACAAGCTGTATCATTAGCATTGCAAAACCAGTCCTCAATGTTGTTGTTACTGAGATTTTTTTGTTATTCCCCTCCTCCTTCTGAGTTCTAATCCAGCCTTTATTATTTTGCATCAGTTTTCCAGCAGAAAGAACCTCCCTACATCAAAGTGGGTAGCAAGTGGCTGGGATGAGGTTCTGTCGAGGGAGAGAATGGGACACTCAGCATTAGGAGGAAGCGCTATGGCACTTGGAGATGAACAGTTTTATTCTAATCCTTTCATCTACTTCTTTAGCTCCTTTTTGTTTTGGCTGCCATAAACACTTGCTGTGGAGCCAATGTTCGGTACTGAAAGGATTTTTTCCTTTCTTTCTTTTTTATTCCTCTCATTCCTGTTGAAACATGACACTCAAATTGGAGATAGGAGCAGAGATCAACAAACCCTGTCAGCTCTTGTCAACCCAGGTGTAACAGTGTGATCTTCTTAAATTGCTGCTAATCTGCCAAAGATCTCTTTATCTGCAGTCTCCATCATGCTGTTTGCTCACATTTGGTTAACACTTTAAATTTCCCTTTTGGAGGTGTCACTGTTTGCCATTTAGCAACTAAGAAGAACTGTGAGAACAGCTTAAAGTACATGGATTTGAGAAGCTAGAAAAGCTGATTAGCTATTCAGAGAGAATAATCTTATTGAAAGTAGTAAGAGCTGTATAAAGAATGCTTTTCCCTTTCCTCGTAACAATCTTCTAATTATGTTGTCAAGCTTGCTGTCGTGTTCTCCCCCTGTGCCATTAAGAAACCGTTTTCTAAGTTAAGAAAGAGATTTCCAGATTGTGATGATGTTTGCTGATTTATTTTTTTTATTTATTGTTTAAAGAATCTGTGTGTATTAAACCAAATATTTAAAAATGATTCATGTGCAGCATAATTATCTGAGATGAGGCGCTCGAGGCTGTGGTGGTAGTGAAAGGCAAGGGGGTGCTCACTCGGCAGGGCATTACTCTTCCATATCCATGCCAGAGTATTTTACCTCCATGGTCTAAGTCTAGTAGGGACCTTTGTGACTAAAATATAACCATAAATTGGTAGTTGCTGAAGGGGTCAGAAGCAAGGTCAAAAGAAATCTTTAGATGTAGGTTTCTGAGCAAAACTCAACAATGTTTCTCAGCAATGGATGGACAAGTCCAGCTGTGCACTCTTATTTTACTGTTGTCCATACAATGATGGGAAGAATAGGAGCCTAACTTTTAAATGTTCCCTTCAAGTTGTGTGCCTGCTAATTTAGTGGCACAACATGGATCCATTCACTGATATCAGCATGTTGGTCGACATACAGTATTGCAAAATAAAGTGCACTAGTGGCCAAACAAAATCCACAATTGCTCAATGGTCATCTTGTTTCTGATCAATGGCATATCACCTACCGAGAGGTTTTGACTTAGGTGTTCTAGGTGTACTGAAGGTTCATCCATTGATCAAACATGGTAGCAGTGTTCATGAACTCTCTTTTGCTGCTGAGGACCCAAACGGAAGCTGAAGGTCAAATTAGTATCTGGTAGGATTAAGGGATGTATGAAATGACTCAAACAATAGGACAGCTTAGGTAAAATCTACAGGTTAATCATCTTTATCAAAATGACCAGCTATGGTCGCAGCTCTGCCTTTTAGGTTTTCCCTACCTCGCACAGTTTATGACTAAAGGTGTGCAGAAAGCATTACTGAGTGAACACAATGTGCCATGTAAGCTCTTTCTTTCAAAGTATAATGGCATGCCAGCACACATTTCAATTTTCAGGATGTTTGCAGAGTCAGTTTTCTTACTCTCCAATTTGCCATTGTGTGACTCCACTTTATTCAGTAAAATTACTTTTGATTTCAACAGCTAATTTGGACAGTAAATTTTCCATATAAAAATGCTTGCTACCTGAGTGAAGACAATACTGTTTGACTGATGCAACTCACCAAAGAAAGTCTGTCCATTTTTCTTTTATAACAAATCAACAGTAATTTTATAAGTGACTCTTTTTTTTTTTTAAATCCCTCATATTTTTTAACATGTCACATATGAAACTGTTATCCTACTCAGGTATACAACTGGCCAGTTGCAAATTATTTATCTCCTTCTCATGGCATCAAATCAATCATCATCTTTATTTACATCCATATAGCATTCTCCTGCAGACTACCAAGTAGGCTGCCAGAAATTAGGAAGATTTCTAACAGAAACTTATTTTTTTCACACTTCATTTGAAGTTTGGTACATATTTATGTACAATGTTGGCATTGACAGATCTCCATTTTCAGATGAAACCACAGTATTTCACCCAATGAGACAGAATTCAGTCTTCTTTCATACAGACACATCCCACGTACTGCATCAGCAAGCACATATACTAGTGGGTAACCAAAATCCTGGCCACACTGAATTTGTTAACAAAGGTAACACTTCTACTTCACATGGAATTTTCCTGCACGAAAGAGTGAGAAGCTAGGTGTGCATCAAGGACTTGACAAGTAGGAGGAATATATATTTTGTATATAGAGAACTATATTTCATTTAGTCAATAGGACTAGCTTTGCTCCCATAGTGTGCAATTACAGTGGGAATCGATTTCTCCTAAGTGAGATTTTCCTCTTTTTTTTTTAGTCTTCTGAGGCACTATAATCACAACGGAAACCACTTGCCAAAAGTAATTGCTGTTTTCAGACCTAAATGTCATTCTAGAGAGTATGAATTTTATGTAGATTTTTTTTTTTTTTTTTTTTGGCTAGCACTATTTTTGACAAGGCCCTCAATAAGCTAACTCTACCACATACCTCATTCCATCATGTGACCTCCATAACCATGGGGCCCATATCTGCTAGTCAGATCTTTTATCAGAGCAAGTTTCTGCTCTGTATAAACCCAGAATACTCCCGTACTCAAATGGGACACCCTGTGTCCTGCTCTTCCTTTCAAGGTGAACATAAAGTATTCTTTCCAGATAAAGCATCTCCATCACTTCACTTACCATAAGAATGCCTAACATAAGGAACAACATCAGGTTCTGAACTGTTGTTTAAACTTCCCAAAACTCAGTGAAAAGAATGTGCCACCATTTGATCATAAACCACAGCAGGAGGGTACATTGTCTGGGGAGTGCTACGGATTGTTTGTGCAAATTTTCATATGATCTTCTGGCCATTCTGCCTGCTGGTGTTTTTGGGGGAACACTCTGCAACAGTGTCCTCAGGTGCAGCAGTAATGTTATAGACATATGTCAGCATACATGTAATTTCATGTTGGAGGGTATGGGAAAGATCTTTGAAGTAGACATATTGGCTGCTTTCCATTCAGGAGAAAGAAATAACTGCCTTCTTTCTTGGAGTTGTAACAAAAGGAGATCACATTAGTGCTCTCTCTTGAAAAACTTTTCCGCAGTAAACAGACTGCCATACAGATACTTTCTGCTTCTTACTTCACCTTCCATGTTCCATCTACCTCCCCCTTCAGTGTTGCTATTGAGAGCTCTTCCTGCAGAGGAAGGTATGAGCTGTTTCTGATCATTCTAATATTCTGATCATTCACAAGCTGCATCATTCTTGACTCAAAGTATATAATTAATTTTATTTTTCACAATTTATGCATGTCTCCAATGAATCATAACTTTTGTACATAACCTAGGTTTCTCATGATTATTGCACTCCTAGTCCCCAAGATACAGGAGGATGCAGTCTCTGATTTGAAGAGCTTGCTTTCTAATTTGATCCAAAGCAGAGGTGAGCATAAATGAGTAAAGAAGAGAAAGAAAGAATTGTGAGCTCCTACTCATTACATAGGTTAGCAATGTCACAGCTTGATGATTCTGAATAATTTTCAAGTATCCCTTTTGTAAATGAATAAATAATAACTGCTGTCATTCCAAAGCTATTCCATTACTATTTTTTGGCTGAGTTTTTTAAGTATCACTTGCAGAAGTGGGTCTTGAAGAGTAAAGGGACAGAGGGGTGAAGAAAAATAGAAGATAGTCGATTTGCATGTTCACAGAGTAACACAGTAGTCTTCCTAAGAACCTGACTGTGGATTACTTGCTTCGATTTATGACAGAAGATGGAAGTTGATAGTCCAAAGTGCCAGGAACAGGGGACTAGGGGGCTGAAGAAGGGCAAGAAGGTATAAAATAAAAGCCTAATATGAGCTTTGCTACACTTAAAACCTGCACATACGAGTGAAGTCCAGATCAAATGCTGAAAGGGGGGAAACTAAATGGAAGCTAGAATTTCATTAATCTCATGATACATTACTGCTAAAGGTTGATCTGATGTCTAACAATGTCTGTGGGTTTGCACTAGTGAGCAGTTTTCCTATCAACCCTAACTACAGAGAAGATTAAATTTGGGTAACTGTAGTCATCCAAAGTGTCCAGTGTAAACTCTGGAGACATACAGAGGCACAGATCAAAACTTCTCTTTTCCTCCTAGTAGGTTCTGTCATCAAGAATAGAATTGAACAAAGCTTCCTAAGATTCTGCAGGATAAGCTGCTTAAACTTGCATGTGCAAGCAACTGCTTTCATTCTTATATTGTATGTTTCCTCTCTGTGATACACAGAGGAACATAAAGAAAGTGTGCTTTGTGTCAGATTTTAGGGTTTGGGTTTTTTTCTCTAGATAACATTATGTACAGTCCACCCAAGTTGTGTTTATGCACAGCTACTAAAAATGTATCCCCATTTCTGGTGGTTAAAAAATATTGGTTAAAAGAAAGCTAAGATCAAGATCAATAATTATTTTTTTTATATAAAATACTTTCTGAAGCAATTTGCAGCAAAAACTGTGACTGCAGTTAGACAGATACCTGATACCTGACTATTAATATTCCATTACAAACTAACTTCAGAGGAGGCCCCAGGAGGCACTGCAGCTGCTTCCACTAATATATATATATATATATATATATATATGTAATCCTGCAAATGAGAGATCTTCTCATTTGAAGACCCAACCAAAGCCTGGAATTTGCATCAATATTTCACAGAATCACAGAACTGTAGGGGTTGGAAGGGACCTTGAGAGATCATCGAGTCCAACCCCCCTGCCAAAGCAGGTTCCCTAGACCAGGTCACACAAGGAGGTGTCCAGATGGGTCTTGAATGTCTCCAGAGGAGACTCCACAACCTCCCTGAGCAGCCTGTGCCAGTGCTCTGTCACCCTCACCGTGAAGAAGTTCTTTGGCATATTTTCTAATGTTTATGTCACTGGGAAAAATTAACAGAACACATCTCAGTCAGTTGGTTGTTCTCATTGACTTGTGATGCCCTATGACCCTCCAGGAGTTTGGTGCACCAATTACTGCCTTCACCCTGGGTGCAGCTTCCCTTTCTGAAGGGTTATTTAAAAATATTTAAGTCTTAGCAGAGATAAAGGGAGAAGACAAAGGGAGAGGTAGCCTTCACAGTTCCAATTGCTCTTAGCTGGATTGGTCTTATCAAATGAATGTGACTTTGAGCAAGGTCTAAATGTAAATGTCAAACGGTGGGAAAGTTTCTGTCCTCATACTCGGCAATGAAAGATGTAGGGCACCGAAGGGAGGCAATGGACCAAACTGGAGCTTAGTCTTTGTTCCTAAGATGAACCAAAATCCCTTAAATCTTACAGGACTCCAGCAGAGGTGTGCCAGCAAGGCACTGGGTATAGTCTTGCATCACCAAGGAGTTGGGGGTAATCTAGCCTTTTTCAGCTGGCATGTGCACACTTGGTTCTTCCATTTATTTTTTTATGATCAAGAACGATGAAATAGACACACTTCAGCCTAAGCATGTTCACATTGTCCACTGATTCTTCCTTTGCAGAATTCTCATCTTTTGTCTGCTTTCTTCTATGCCTCACCTCTTTAGCTTCACCAACCTGTAACTACAAATGGAAGTTCTAACACTGATACATTAGAGGGCACATGAATCCAAATGTCCTCAGGAGAGCAGATGTAACATGCTCTGGGAGGTTATGGTCAGAAAAGCTTAGGAACTAGTCACTGCAGTATATTTTCATTTGGTGAAAGTTCACTGACAGCATAGAGCTATATTCCTGTTAGCAATTTAGTATTGTTACCATGCATTTCAGGAATGACCTGCGATTCAATAACTAAGCAGTTTGCACGAAGGATATATATTTTCTAGTCGATAAAAAAAACCAAACAACCAAACCCAACACCAGACCATTCTTCATTTTTTTTAACTGTCTAGTTCCAGTTTAAAAAAATCAGATCTACAAATTCATGTATCCTTCCCTTCTTCTTATCCCTCCCACCAGCACTGGTGTTTGGCTACTAGGACAGTATCAACTCCAGATTCACAGCATTGGAGATGTAGTGGAGATGCAATATAGAGTCTAGATCATCTTGATCATACAAAGTAGACCTCTTCTTTTTTTCCTCTTTTGACCATATGTACTGTGAATGTGAGTTTAAACACCCTCTTCACATGTAGACTTTTGCACTGCAGACATCCACAGATTATGTCAGACATCAAATTGCAGATGACACTAAATTGTGCAGGAGTGTTGATCTGCTGGAGGACAGGAAGGCCCTGCAGAGGGACCTGGCCAGGCTGGATGGATGGGCGGAGTCCAACCTTATGGAGTTCAAAAAGGCAAAGAATTGGGTCCTGCACTTTGGTCACAGCCAGGCAGTGCTACAGGCTGGGGGCAGAGTGGCTGAAGGAGAAGACAGCTCCCTGAAGGAGAAAGACCTTGGGGGTTAGTTGGCAGCTGGCTGAACACAAGACAGCAGTGTGTCCAGGTGACCAGAAGGCCACCAGCATCCTGGCCTGTATCAGGAACAGTGTGACCAGCAGGAGTAGGGAAGGGATTGTCCCATTGTACTCAGCTCTGGTGAGGCTGCACCTCGAGTGCTGTATTGCAGTTCTGGGCCCCTCACTGCATGAGGGATGTTGAGATGCTGGAGTGTGTCCAGAGAAAGGAAACAAAGCTAGTGAAGGGTCTGGAGCACAAGTACTATGAGGACCTACTGCGGGAACTGGGGATTTATTCTGGAGTAAAGGAAGTTGAGGGAAGACCTTATTGCTCCCTACAACTACCTGCAAGGAGGGTGTAGAGAGGTGAGGGCGTTACACTCTTCTTTCGGGTAACAAGTGATAGGATGAGAGGAAATGGTTTTAAACTGCACCAGGGGAGATTTAGATTAGACATCAGGAAAAGTTTATTTACTAAAAGAGTAGTTAAGTATTGGAACAGGCTTCCCAGGGAAGTGGTGGAGTCACCATCCCTTGATGTGTTTAAAAAGCGAATAGATCAAGTTTTATTTTCTACATAAACACAAGCAAAACCAAAACTGTCTCACATTCTTAATTACACATAATTCTTCAAGGCTTTTTTTTGATCCAGTTGAATTTTGCTACCCAGCGTCAATGCATCATCATGTCTCTGTAAATCTGGAAATGTTTTGCTTGTTTCTCACTAAGGGAAGTGGTGAGCACTATAAAAGCCCTGGAAAATGGAGAAAGAGAGCAGTAAAACTTGATATAAGTTGATGCATCCAAAGTCTTATCATTCCAGTTTAATGTCTTCTAATTGCATCCCTGTACCAAACTAATGTATTTGTACCATTCTAATGGCATAACAACTATGCCTACTGTATGAGTTTATGGACTAGTTTGACATCTATCTCCACTAAAAAATTATCCCCAGGATAATTTGGTGATGGAAGTCATAGGAAGTATCTACACAGAGCTGTCTAGGCTCAAGTTAATCTATGTACTGATTTTCTCATCGAAATGTCCTTGTGGTAATAGCATTTAAAAATTGTAATTCTTTTTTTTTTTTTTTTTTTTGATCCTTGATGTCTGTTTGCTGTTCTTCCCTTGCTTCTTTGCGTAAGCAGTTGGCATTACCCTGGTTGGAGAGCCACTAATATTTCCTTTGCTCTGTTAGAAGTGGGAGAAGTAAATAGGGTCTGCATAATGTATTTTCAAGTATACTAGTTAAAAGTAATTTCAGGATAAATGATATATAACAACACTTAAAGATGAATGAGAATGAAGATTTGTTTTTTCTTTTCCTCCCCACAACTTCTATAAACAATTAGTTAAATCTGAAATTATGCCTGTTGACAAGAGTTTTCTTTCATAGGTATCTCACAGGCCCTCTTAGAGGAGTCCACAAACCCCACCCAAAAGTGAATGGCTTTTTTCCAGGAGGAAGGGTTACCCCTTAGGAGCAGAGAGTAAAAACCTTCCTAGATTCCTATGAAAAGGATGGAAAACACTAATCATGGTTGGAAAAAGAGAAGAGAGGTATGAGAGGCAGATCTCATTTTGAACAAGGCAAACCAATTTGGAAGATGTTTTTTTAACATCAGTGTCTCGATCCCTACAAGCAATTCAGCCTACAGAGGTGGCTTCAGATGTAAGACCTGATGCAGACAGAAAATGCTTAACTGCTAACACAGATCTTTCTTCCCCGTGCCAGTCTCTGTCAACACCCACAACAAGAAAGCATTACAACAATTTGGAAGTTATTCCCAAGAACAGACACTAGGCCACTCTCCGGGCAACTGGAGGGTTTGTTACATGCCATAGCATCACCTGGCAGCCGATGGTGCTACCTGATCTCAGACATCATGAAAATGTCTGGAATTTATAAGCCTGGTTTTAAGAGAAGACAGGAAAGTCAATTAGTCTTTTAGCTGATGCCAGTAAGACCTGCATCAGATTACTTCAAATTTTAATGTCCCACAAAAATTATTTTTGAATATTATTCTCTTATTCAAAAATCTGTGGACTCAGAAAGCAGAAAGAAACACCGCAGTGTTTGGCTGGATCACCTGTTCATAGTAGACATGGCACCTTTCCTAGAAATTGGACCACATCATGTCTTGCAGACAGAGACCGTTTTAACGACTCCAGAGACTAATAAGCATGATTCCTATCATGGTAAGCAACTCCAGCTTTTAATTAACTTTACTGGTGGAAAATATTTTTTAACAGCTTTATTGTATCTTCTAGCTATGGTTATGCATTTGCCTGAAAGACTGAACGGAATCTCCCTAGAGAATATCTTTTCTATGTTTAATAACCTAAAGACAGTGATCAAGTTGCCTATCACCCTTTTGCCAATAAATAGTGTAGATAGACTTTCCCAAGGATGACACTTCATGGTTTTTTTTTCCATAGTCTTCCATTTTTGACCTCTTTTGAGTGGGAATATCCTTCTAGAAAGGAGTATACCAAAGCTGGACATGAGATTTTTCTAAAAGTCTCATAAAGGGAAAAAAATATCAAACCAACAGTTTCTATTTCATATTTCTAACTATCCAAGGGCTTTATTGGTCACACCACTGCAAAGAAAACTCAGCTTGAGGTGGTTATTGATGGCAATACTCCCCTCAACCTGAGTTTTCCAAGAACAGCTTCTAAACTACAGATTGAACATTTACTTATGCACATTACAAGATCTTTCTTAGATTTCCAAATGCAGTGTTTATGTCTAGATGTGTTCATTCCATATAAAGTGCATATCAGGTTGCACTTCAGTCCAATTTCTGATCCACTAGTGTGTGCAAATGCATAGTAAGAGGGGTGAGCTTTGCCAGATGGTAATTTCTCTATACCGGGGAAGTATTCGTGAGTCCAAGTGAAGCAGAAACCCACGAGCAGCAAAGTGTGGGAACTATTGGCCTATGTAGCTCATTAGCATAATTTAATATTGTGAGACGAAGGACCATCCCCTAGGAGCCCTGGGTGTGCTGTTTGTGTATGCCTTCCTATTAGCAACCACACGTTAAGACCTGTCACTGAACCAATTTTTAATCCACCCAACTTGCACCTGCTAATCCAATGCTACATAAGTTTTTTAATCATGCAGAACTGTGTCAAATGCCTTGGAGAAATCCATGTAAACTATGTCAGCACAGTTGCCTTTATCAAGCAGACCTGTAATCTTGCAAAGAAAGCTATCAGTTTTGTTTGATAAGACCTGCTTTCCATGATACCATACTGACGGGCAGTAATTAGAGTTTTAATCTCTAGGTCTGTGTTGCTAGAATCACAAATTAACTTTCCATGCAACAAGTGTATCTACCCTGCTCTCCCAGGTCACTTGAACAGACTCCTCGATATATAGCCAGATTTCACCGCTGCTCTCCATTCTTTTGGGTTTCCCCAAATATTAAAAAGTTTGCATTAAGTACTTTCAATTAGATGATTCTTCTGGTATCTTCTTTAAGCCTTCTTTAAGACTTTGTGCTGGTTTAGAGGTAAACCGGCAGGAGAAATGGACCCACCACAAGAGATGATTATAAGCCAGAGTTACAATTTAATGAAAGATATTACCATACAAACACTGACACAAAGAGAACAACCTGCTTTCAACTCACCAAGACCCAGCAGTAAACCCAGTGTCCCAGGGCACAAGCCCAAAGGGGTTTGTTAGCCCCGGTGCCGAGATCCACGTGGCTCTCCCAAGTCCAAAGCAAAAAGAAGTGAAGAGTCCGTTGCTGCAGGTGACGGCTGTGGCCCGGCCAGAAGCGATGCTTGTAGTCCGGTCGAGAGCGACGGCTTCCTCCTCACGAGGTCCCGCTGCTCCTCCCGATCCAAAGCCCTTCTGCGCCCTGTTTGTATATCCTCAGGGAGCACCCAGTCCCTCCCCCAGGGCGGGGACTCACACAATGGGTAATTAAC